>JAIUCT010000131.1:752389-774316 GCA_021307375.1 Tetraneura akinire
AAATCAATTTGGAGTAGCTGGAAATGGTCAAGGTGCAAATCAATTTGGAGGAGCTGGAAGTGGTCAAAATGTTGGTCAATTTGAAATGGGTGGCAATGGCCAATTTGGAGGAGGTGAAAGTAATCAAGTTACAAATCAATTTGGAGGTGGTGGAAGTGGACAAGGCGCCAGTCAGTTTGGAGGGGGCGGAAGTGGACAAGGCGCCAGTCAGTTTGGAGGGGGTGGAAGTAATCAAGTTACAAATCAATTTGGAGGTGGTGGAAGTGGACAAGGCGCCAGTCAGTTTGGAGGGGGCGGAAGTGGACAAGGCGCCAGTCAGTTTGGAGGGGGTGGAAGCGGACAAGACACCAGTCAGTTTGGAGGGGGTGGAAGTGGAGGAGGTTCCATTCAAGGAGGTGGCCATATTGCAGGCGGTCTTGGTTTTGGCGGATCTGGTAACGCTGGTTTTAGTTTAGGAATATAAAGTTTATATTGTTATAATTAGGGAACGGATTTGAATGCAAATTGCATTTTTTTCTGAATGTCCGAAAACATTGCTTTCCAAGCAGAAAGTTCATTTCATACATCAAGGAATTAAAAAATGTAATTTTTATTTTGCATTTTTTGGCATTTTAAGACTTTATTACATTTTTAGAGCATTTTTTGACATTTTTAGTGCATTTTATATGTTTTTAAGTCATTTTTATATAGGAATGGATAAAATTTGATAAAAATGTATAAACATTCGTTCTAAAAAAATAAAAATAAATATTTATTATGTTTTTACCGATCAGATCGGGATAAACCCAGACGAAATTATTGTTGACACGTGTAGTCACATACAAGTTGCAACATATTATTACACGCAATTAAGTAAAGATGAGATAAAATATTTATCTAAATTGTAATTTTGTAATGCACTGTCGAGTTGAGTCATTACTTCATCGTTTAGTATATTATATTATATTATATTATTATATTTTTTATTATAAATATTTTTTATCAGATAGGTTTTTCATAATTATGTGTTTTTTATTTATTTATTATATTGTATTTTTATTTTTAAAGTTTTTTTGGCCATTTTTTTAGTGCATTTTTTTGATATTAAAGCATTTTTTTAAGGCATTAAGTCGTATTTTTTTAGGACATTTTTCTTATTTTTTAGTGCATTAAAATCCGTTCCCTAGTTATAATATATATTGAAATTAAATAACACATGCACTAGTTAATTTAAATATGTAATATTAATATATATAATTTTTTAAATTTATAAAATATAAACGGAACTGATGTTGATGTTTAATAATCAAAATACCTATGTTTAAAATAATAATTTATTATTATAATTTAATTTATTTGTGATCAAGCCCTATTATTATATATAATAAAATATCTATTTTTCAATGTATAGATCAACTTTTATTACTTAATTTTTATAATTATAATTAATTAGGTATATTATATAAATTGATAATATGATATTTTTATATTTTATATGGAATTCAATTATTATTTATTATTTTTGTTATATATAGGTTTACCTATATAATAATTATATAAAAAAAACATATTTCTAAAACTTTATAATTTTTTTTATTTCGATTAAAATTAAACTAATGTTAAATGTATGTAGGTACATTAAATCTAAACAATATTTTTTATTTATTATAGGAGTATGAAATATTACATGTTACATTATGATATATGAAATATGACATATTGATGTACCTATATACTATTATATAAAATAACTTAGTATTATACCATCTTACGGATAATTATTTCAATTTTCATCTTTTTTTATATACCTAATCCTACATAATATTATTATAATTATTATTATTATTATTATTATTATTATTATTATTATTATTATTATTATTATTCTATGTAAATATTATTAGTTATAAAGTGTACATTTATGCATAACATCAATGTATATGCGTAAATCTGATGATATAAATGATTATCAAATTTCAAATATGTCGAAATATTTTTTAATTAACTTACAGGTATAATAAACGTTTTACTTTTTGGAAAATAAATCATACGATTACAGTATACTCGTATAATTATTCTAATTAAAATGTAATTGTAAATCAGTTATCGGTATATAGACACCTATTATTTAATTATTAATTTTTGGCAATATAAGTAAAATATAATTCGTCTACATTTGGTATACTTTGAGAATGGTAACATGTATCGTTATGGAATTATCGAAATACGAATATATGTATATTTTGTAAATACACAAAATAAAGGTACCATTTCTTTCTATTTTATTATTTTAAAGTATATAAGTATTTTTTTTTTTTTTTTTTTTTATGGATTTGGGTATTTTTCAATGTTATAATATTCACAAGTACATTTCTTACAAAATAAAAGGAAAAAACAAATATTTTTATTTTATTTTTTTTAAATTTAAAATACATTATATATCTATTATGTAAAAGTGGTTCATAAATCATAATATGATTATGCATTGTTGCGTCCAAATTCATAGTATTTTTTTTTTTTTTTTAATAAAACCTCGTTATAATTTCAATTTGGTATTTGGTGTCTTCACCTTTCGTTGCATCATAGTGAAAATTGTTGTTAACCTGTGTCAGAAATAAAAAAAGAGCTTATACTCCTGCCACAGGGTACAGGGATACAGGTGTGCAAATCATAGTATTTAATTTTAATTAGAATTTGAATGCAATGATAAACCATCATAATCGAAAAAACGATTCTGAGCGAAGTTTGGCAAGGGATTTTATGAGCATTTATTTTATGACATTATTTTTGTTGTATAAAGTAGATACTTCAAAATAACTACTATATTATAATGTGTATTCCTAAAACAAATAAGTACAAAAAAAAAAAATTAGTTTACATAGTATATATTATTTTAAATGAAATATCAGAGGTATAAATGTATAATACACCTACTAAAATTACGAAATTATAAATTAAAAATCATTGGTTTACATATATATTATTATTATTATTAATTTTGAAAATTATATTTAAAAGTAAATCATTTTAAACAGGGTCGTATTTACGATTTTGGCGCCCGGTACAAATTAAATTGTTCACCCCCCCCCCCATGGGCATATTCTTAAAACAGTAGAACGGCGTTCATATATGAATAATCATTTTCTAAAAAAATTTACGATTATTCATATACTACTGTTTCAAGAATAGGCGTATTTTAGGAGATATGTTGGAGTATTTGCCCTCTCCCCCGTGAAAATATAAAATATACACTTTAATATAATTAAGTACTTTTAAATTTTATAAAACAGGAATAATTTAATGGAACAAAAAAAATTATGAAATTTAATATTTCATACCTATAATAATAATTATTATAATAATTATAATAATTTTTTTTTCCATCATAATTATCATAATTTATTCAACATTTTGTACCTCTTTAGTCTTTACTACCTTAAAACTATAGCCGCCTCTAAAAATTTACCGCCCGGTACAATTGTACCCGTTATACCCCCCCTAAATACGGCCCTGATTTTAAAGAAAAGAGTATTATTTATTTTGTCAGGTCATCAAATTGTGGCATCTAAAATTGCATAATATTTTTTTTTTTTACAAATGCATTTCTTAATCTTAATAATACATTTTTTGACACATATATTTTATTTATTCCAAAATATAACGGTTTACATTGAATATAAAAAAATAGGTCGTATAATATATAATATTAAAACCATAATAATATGTTAATCGTCAAAACCAAGGTAAAATAATCTCATGGTGTTCGTAAATCCCGCGTTTTGTTTGGAACAACTCATGTGCAATATCAGATCTCCTTGACTCAGAATGCTTTTCTTTTTGGCATAGTTTATTGCAAACTTCGTACGATTTTCAACGTCTTTGGACCAAGTCGTGTCTATCGGATCTGCAGATTTTACATAAATACATCTTAAGAAAATATCGTTTATTTATTTTACGATTCGCATCGTTTTATTATACAAGTAAATATGAGTAAGGTAGTTTATAAAATTATAATGACGTCAAGGGGATATAAAATTCGTATATTACAAACACGTGAATTCTTTTTTGTACAAATAATATAAAAATGGCATTCAATAATTCAATGACATTTAAAGAATAAATTCTTGTAAAACGAAATCAAAAATTATGTATTTATTCCCGAAACAAAAATTGCAACCTGGTTGTTTATAATAGGTATAAAAAACTGGAAATTTTAATTTATGTCGATCGGCAATATTACACGATCGTAATAATCGAATATCAAACTCACCTGTATAGTGTATGGAAATTAAATTGCGCCATGTAGTTATTTTTCTGGCGCATTTCCCGTGTCGGACGATCGCTAAAACGGGACACTTTGGCCGGTACCTGGCGATGATTTTGGCCGACAAACCAGTCGTGGTGATGACAATAATCGCGGCTGCGTTACATTTCAACGATACTTCTACGCACCCAATGCTGATCGCGTAGGCGGGATCGATCTTCGGTTTGGTCTATAAAGTAAAAAATCCGAGCAGATACTATTGTGGAAGGGACACAGGTGAAAAGAAAGGATAATGTTGTGTTTTGATTAAGATTTGAATGCAATGATAAATTATTACATTCAAAGAACGAATTCAGTCAGAAACCGTTCCAAAATTTTATCACGTATATAATATACGTATATAGTAGGTACCTATGTGAATGTCCAAAAAGATTTTTAAATATTGAAATTGATTTCGTCAAAATTTCAGTTTCATGAAAAATTCCGTATTTTTATTTTTTGGTAGTTTTTTTCTATTGCATCAAAATTCGAAAAATAATCTAAATAAAGTACCGACTAGAAAATATTCTCTATCAGAATCATATATACTAATTGTGAAAATTGAAATATGTTTTCGGGTCGAAGAAGTGTCTACATACAAATTAAAAAAAAAAAAAGAAAAAAAGACTTACACTATTATAAAACCAATATGCATATTTCGCTCCGCTCAAAATCTAAATTCAATAATAATTATTGTATAAAACAATATTATTTCGTTTACTCCATTGAATTTTCATGTATAAAATAATGAAAAATTACCTCATAATATCGAAAATATTTATAATCGAATCGAAACTTTTGAAAATCCGCGGTCGTGAAAAATCACGTCATACACGTTATATAATATAACAAATAACAATATTCTTCTGTGCCAAACAAATAGAATGTTTAGAATAATTATTTTTGTAAATCTACTAATTTCTCAATGAGACATTTAATTTATTTTCTTATATCTCTCTTGTACCAATCAAACATTCTATTTTCCACTCGTTGTAAGACGATATACGTTTATTTTTCTTAATTTCCCTTATCTACCATAATATATTAATGAGTATTGACTATAATCATTAAATTTTTTAAAGTATATAATAATACTGAACTTCCAGATTTAACGTGACTTTCTTGTGTTTAATTATACGATATTATAATGCTAAATACGAATTCGATTCAAACTGTTTAAAGGGTGTTCAAAAAAGGTTCTCTTACTTTGCGATTGAGTTCGTTGAACAGTTGTTGTTCCCAAATGGCGGTCTCCCCTTGACGACATATGGATGACAGATACTGAACGCAATGCACTTTATATAGAGAACGGGCCGTCACATCCAAGTAAATGCAATCGGTCCCGTCCAGTATGGTCGTTATGACGTCATTTATTTCGGCACTCGAAGGCACCATGTTGAACTCCATGCTGTTTAAAAATCTGCCGTGAGTCATAGTCGGTTTTCCTGCCTGCGGTAAGGTATAAGACGTTATAAAAATACACTTTACAATTGGTCTTCGTTTATATTAAGTAGTTAGATATTTTTATTTTTATTTATTTATTCAAAGTGTGTTTATATGTTCAAATTAGTGCCCTGACGTATGATATAATAAGAAATAAAAGTGTGTTAGTGATAATACCGTCTGCTGGTTTTAAAAACTATTTATATGAGTAGGTAGGTAGGTAGGTATATTAGGAACCTGCAGTCGAGTGCAGCTAAATATTATTGGGAGAAAAATGGTCTAAATTAATGTCTCGAAAATAGTCTGAATCTTACTATGATGCATTTGGACAAAATTGTTTTTTGTGCGAGAAATATTTGATCGTATCCGATTTCCATGGACAAATTTGGTAGGTGTAAGAACACGCCGTCTACTTCTGGTAAGAATTCGTCGATGTTCTCTAGTCCTAAACTGTTGTCGATTTTTACATACAATTCGATGTCCTTGCCGTTTTCTTGGCCTGTATAAAATAAATAGTTTCTATTATAAAACAAAGCTTTTTATGGGCGCATTCAATGTTTTATGTACTACTGTGAGAGTAATCTATATAATAGATATTATGTTTTTTACTGGTCAGAGTCTAAAACGTGTGGTAGGTACGAAATTTTAAACTGTATGCAAATCATTTTCTTAATTTTCTTATTTATGCATTATTAATAATATTATTTGAAATCTAGAATAGGTATATTCAAATTTCAAATTTTAAAGTAGGAATTAAGCCAAATTAATATATAAAACGGAAAAGATGTGTATTTTTTCACAGAATGTATTTTTAATCGATTAAAATGTAAATATGAATATTGTCAAATATCATTTTTTATTGAAATAAATAAAAATGTGTAAAATCTTCTATGTACTATATCTATTCTTATAATACACGTGTTTGTTCATAATATAATAATATATACTTACAAACGAAATTTTTGACTTGGCGGAAAAATTCAACGTCCCTTACGCCGGGAACCATGATAACGTCGACTTTAAATTGTATCCCCAAACGGATGTTGTCCTTGTCCTTTTCGGTAAGCGTCGTTACGCCAATCGGAATCCCGGGCACGTGCACTATTTGTTCATCCCCTATAACTTCTCCACGCTTGATTGCGCAATACGCCTCGACGGAGTCTGCAGTGATGTGTATGCGTTATATGCGGTGTGCGGATATATTATACAAGGGGAGAACTCGTCAGTTTATATAATAATAATATATCTATATAATATATACACACAAATGATCGTATAGGTATATACGATGGCGCATATTGTTTATTTATTCGTATTTTATTTTTACCCACGCTTTCAACGGCCAGTTCGATTTTCCCGTAATCCAAGAAGATGCGATCGTCTTTCCGCAACCGTAGAATCCGATCGCTGTTCACGTAAATCCGGTCTTCCGTACACCTGTTCTTGTACTCTTCGTCGACGGTCACGTACACGTGATCGTTGGTTCGCAGTTCTATCACACTTTTATCCGTCTACATATTATAGCATACAATATTTTATAATACTATATTATTGCACATAACATTAATAATATAAGTTCGAATTGGTAAAAATTTAGAGTTTTCAATCTAAAATTTAATCAGTCCATCGTTCCGGACGCAAAATTATTTAACACTATTCGATCCCCACTACATGACATAAAATAATTTTTTTTTTCAATACTACATATCATCTGAATTAAAAATATAATCTATGTGGATTTATGTTAATATACATCTTCACGTTCAGCCAATTAAAAATCTTTTTTTTTTTTTTTTAATACAATTCAAATTCCAATTTTGACAAAAATACCTATTTAAAAATACAAATTTAAATTTAAAAAAACTAAAATAAAATATAGTATACACTCGTATTATGTTATTGTTTTTAATTTAAAAGTGACCACATTGATAAGAACGCTATTCATTACTCTTTGATGTCTTATTATCTTATAAATAAACAATAAAAATAATAAACAATAAAAAATAAAATAAAATTAAGAAATAGTCTAAATGACTAAGCTAAAAATTAATATCAAAAATAGTTTTGATTTTTAATATATTATTATTTAAAATTTAAAGTATAACCCTACGATTTACAACAATTGAAATCCACATTATAATAATACCTATGACCGGCATTAATTTATGCCGTCCCCCGTCATAGTTAAAAAAAAGATGGAGTGCGCAAAAAAAAAAATTGTAAAAATAGTAGAGGTGATCCGTCCCTCTGTACACCCCCTTCACAATAGGAGCACTAAACATATACCTATTAGACATATTAAACTGTAAACCCGAACGTATCCGTTAGATTCTGAATCAAAGGCGTACGCACGGGGTATATGCTGCCCCTTGAATAAAAAAATTTTAATTTTAGCATCGATAAATAAAATTTTCATATCTAAATTACATTCGATTTTGTCGACATAATATTTATCTTAAATATATTATTTTTAAATAACAACTAATACATAAAATAAATGAAAGTATGGGTAGAATTTTTTCAAAAGTTGTGCCGAATTTATTCTGAATTTGAAATCTGGGCACGGCTAAAAAGTTATAATTCGTAAAATTATATTGCGTTTGACGACCGTACTTCTGTATTAAGAACGCATCCCGTTGTGATCCGCGGTCCTCCGAGATCGACCATAAGAGCCACCGAATACGGCACCCGATAGTTATTGTTCAGACTGTATTCAAAGACACCTTGTCGCGTTTCGTTGATCATTTTGCGACACTGTTCGAACGTCAAACCGTTGAAATCAACCACTACGACGGATACGCCTTTGTTACAAAATCCGACTATTAAAGTTTTGGTAACGTTCTTCGCTAAAAAAAAAAAAAAACATAAAAAAACATAAAAAATACTATATAATTATTATCATTATTTTCAACGTCGGAGATCACAAAACGTACAAACGCTGCAAGCAATAGTGGTCAGCGTATTCCGCGACGGGGTCGAATTAGTTTTTAAATTTCTCATGTAATCGAGATAGTGATCCTCGGAAGTCGCTTTCATTTGCAAATCGTTGTCGCCAGTCTCCTGCAATTCATACACGGTGTATACGAATTACAGATCTATACAGATTGTCACTGAATCTATATTTACTCATTCATATATACGTCAATATCTCCGTGAAAAATTAAGATTTTTTTTTTAGTTAGGCAACGAACTATATAAAACGATATTTATATATATATATATTTTTTTTTTAATTTAATCGTTTCCTAAAAAAATAAAAATAATAACTTTTAATTTTTTAATTTTAATAAAATCTGTAAATAGCCAAATAGCCAGTTTATAGAGTAATAACTAATAATTGTATACTTATGCATGCTTAAGCATACGGATGCTTTTTATATTGCTATAAGTCCTATATTTTGTAGAAAATTTAAGTAACGGTTCCAAAATTTTATCACATATATTTATTACCTATGTTAAAACCCTAAAAAAATTTCCATGTCTCTAACTTCGAAATTGCTTATGTTATCGACGTTATCGTGAAATAATGAAATCGAATTCATCGAATTTTCAGTTTTCGTGAAAAATGTCGGTTTTTCATATTTTCGTCGTTTTTTCTTTCGCATAGAGTCAATTTTAAGAAATTCGAAAAATGACCTAAATAAAGTACCAAGAACATCCACTTTTCTATCGGAAACATAATATGCTATTAATGAAAATCTGACCATTATTTCGGGTAGTAAAAGTGTCTTCAGACATAAATAAAAAAGACACACATCATTGTAAAACCAATACATTCTTCGCAAAGGTCGACCATCAATCAGAATAATTATCATACAATAATTATATATTTGCCTATTCTATAAAATGGCTATTTTCAAATTTAATTAAACTTAAAAAAATATATTTTTTAAAATTTTTTTTACGATTTCATTAAATTTAAAACAGTAAAATATAAAAATATTACAATCCGTTACAGGTAACTGTATAATAATTTTAAAAATCGTAATTTTTCGTAGAGATATTACATTAAGATTAAAAATAGATGTGGGACACATGTACATAAATACCTTTGGGTAAAAAACACACCCGTCCGTCTTTGACGAGTTCGTGACGTTCATTTTTATTTTTGAATTACTTTAGAAATAAACTTAGTTAATAATTAAAACTGTACAAAATTTAATATATTAAAACATACGTGAATTATAATAATACAACTCAGTACCTATATCGCGTTGAACAAACGGTTTACAAGTGTACATGGTTACCACCAATAAAATCTATATAAAACCAGTACAATAATAATAATAATAATAATAATAATAAAAATAGGTAATAATAATAATAATAATAATAATAATAAATAGGAAGAAACCATATATAAATATTTGAAATATTAATTTTATTGAAATTTCAAATTTAAACACCTATAAAAAAATTGACTCTTAGTGATTTTCTTAATATTTTGGATATTCGTTAAGATATACGTACCTATGTCAGTATGCTATTTTCAAAAATTTTCCTAATTTTTTGGTTTTTCTATTAATTTTTTTTGTAAAAGTATTGTGAAATAATAAGAATATTCCTATCGATTCTAAGATTTTCGTTTAAACTAAAAATATCAACTTTAAACAACTATAAAAAAAATTGAGAGGTTGGATTTTTCTAATATTTAAATATGATGATTATGATGTTAAGTAATATGTAAATAGGTATACTTCAGTAAAAATTTCAGAACTTAATGCCCTAAATTGCTTATTTTATCAAACATTATATGCATAAAAACGAGAATTTTATGAAATTTTCAAAGTACTATATTTTGTAGAAAAATTAATAGAAGTATAAGTATATTATAAAAATTTATCTAAATGTAATACGTTAAAATACGTTATTTTGTAAAAATGTTAAAATTATTACTTTTTTTTTTATCACATTATTAGATAGGAAATATAGGAATAGTGTGTTTTTTAAGATTATTTTGTTAGATAATCGTCAATTGAACGCTACGAAGGCAAAATATTATCGACAATATAATAATCGCGTAAATAGTTTTACCTATACAACTCTAAACCGTGTCGACGAGATAATGATGACCGCTATAATAAACCGACGATGAATCATACTTTAAAAAGATTAATAATATTAAAAGAAATGATGCAGTTTAAACATTTTTTTTTTTTTTTTTTTTTTTTAATAATCGTTGGTACATTTTAATATAATATTATGATTTCACGTGATTGATACGATAGATAACATTATTTTATCCGTATATAGTCCACACCGTATATAATAATATATACAGAGTGATTATATGTTAAAACAATTTTAAATAGTTTTTTCACACATTTTTTATTTTTATTCTAAATATCAGAATAGTCATACCTATTTAATAATAAGAGATAATGCAGCCTTCAAACTTAAGACGGATGTTATATTATGTATTGTAAAAAAATATTTTTATCCTAGTCTATAATAATTTTTATAATATGTTATTATTATTTAAACGAAATGATAAATCACGTGCGCGATCGATAAAGAATCATCGTTCTAAATTATAAGTTTAAACGTGTCGAAAAAAACTATGTTGTGAGTTGTGACTATTCGAAAAAAGGCCAATTTTGACAATTTTTACGTTTTGACTTTTCGCGGACAATTCTAAAAGCGTGTTTTAATTTATATTTTTTATACGCTTTAGAATTTCAAGACCAAAAAATTTGTATAAAATATAAATATTATTTTCTTAAAGACACGCGCGCTGTATAACAAAACGAACGGTTGAGCGCGCGCGCGCTTACGTCCACCATCCATCGAACGTCCCAATTCGATCCGTCCATCATTCAACCGTATTGTTGTCTCCACTCAAGTCGCATAATCGTAATTATTATTGTTATTATTGTTGTTGTTATAATTATCATTATTTCGCTGGTAGGTATACCTATTATAATAATAATATTACACGTTCGTATGGCGGCACCTGCCCGGATCCAGCCCAAACAGGCCTCACTGGCTGCCACCGGGATCGCGTGTCTCGTCGGCGTAATGGCCTGCATCCTGATCGGTTCCATTTACGTGGGCATGACGTCCGGCTGGTTGCAGTTCGCGCTCAGCGTGTTCTCCGCGGCCACGGTGTGTGCCGTGGGCGCCTCGGCGCTGGCGTACGCGGCCCACCAGCAGTACATGGTCAAGAAGGACCTATTTTCCGACCACGACAGTTGCGGCGTTGGCCAATTCGATTTCAGGACGATCGGTTAGTGTGTAAAGTCAACGTTTGCCGTTATAAATTTAATATTATACCTTATATGTGCGAGGTCCTGCAGGAAAGCAGGATTACAACGCAGGACGAATCTTTTATTTTACTTTTTATAATATAATATATTATATTAATATATTTGTGGTCAAATTTATATTTAGAAATAAAATGTAAGAAATTTAAATACCATTTTTTAAACGATAGGTTAAAATAGGCAATTATTGGCTTAGGACTATTTAAAATATTTCTAGAGTATATTAATTAATTTCTGATCTTAATATATTCTTCGTGGCGCTGTTTATGAGCAAAGCTCGAAGTGTAAAACATTATTTTTTCGTCGCATAGGGACAATTTTGAGAAATTCGAAAATCACCTAAATAAAGTACCAACTACATTCAATTTCCAATCGAAAACATTCGCTATTCTAGAAAATCGGAGCATTATTTCT
Organism: Tetraneura akinire; assembly: GCA_021307375.1. Lineage (NCBI taxonomy): Eukaryota > Metazoa > Arthropoda > Insecta > Hemiptera > Aphididae > Tetraneura > Tetraneura akinire. The sequence goes on from JAIUCT010000131.1 coordinate 764,792, forward strand.
GGTAGAAAAAGTGTTTTTAGACATAAAAAAAGACACACATCATTGTAAAACCAATACATTTTTCGCTTCGCTCAAAATCTAAAATATGATTGGAATGTATAATAATTTTCCTTTGAAATATGGATTGTTAAAATAATATAATAAATAACAAACTGTGATTGCGTCAAATAAATATATCGTATAATTTTCTTAGAATAGATATAAAATTGCGTATTGATATTTAAATACCTAATAATATTTTATTATTGTATTAATTATAATCGTTGAAATTTATCGTTTTTTATGTTGATTTATTTATTTAATTCATAATTTTTTTCTTTATAAATATTTTATATGATTTATATTTATAATATTATTTATTATTATTATGTTGTCGATTATTGCAAAAATATACACGTGACGAATGAATTATTATATATCAACGTGTACATAAATGTACTTACGCCCTTTGTGAGCGGCCATATTATAATTAAAATTGCGTAATTAAAAATCAAATAAAAAAAACTTCGGATGGGATGCTTATCAAAAATTATAATTAATTAACGATAAGAAATTAAACGTTGTATTATATAGTTAGCAGTAATCATTGATAAGTTTTGAATTTCCGCGGTTTTATTGTCTATACCGATTATTGTGCGATTGGTCAACGGTTAACCGCGGTGTTAAAATGCACAAAACCCGTACGTAATGTATTGTAAATAATAAAACTTTCGAATAAACTGAGACGAATTTTATAATTTTTTTTTTATTTTTATTGTCGGCATATAATACGTAGAATGTATACGTAGATACAAGCGAAACGACGTATTTAATAAAATAAGAGTCAATATTTGTTCAAAAATAAAAATGATTATTTATTTTTACCTGTATTATAATTTAGAGCATGGGTTCTCAACCTTTTGAGGTCCTTTCAAACTATTTTATGAGTTCACGCCCCAAATCCTTATTAATATAAGATTGATGTATGTAAACTATAATTTAATGTTGGTTATTGAATTGATATGAATACAACTTCATTGAAGTTTTTTTTAATATTTACCTATTTGAAATATAAAAAATATTATATACGTTCAAATAATAATATATTATCGAATTTAAATGTAATATCGAAATTAATTTTATATTACGTATAATAATTTAATTTGCTTGTTAATCGTATAACATAACACAATACCGTCTATCAAAATTATTGTTCCTGTAAGACCAAAAGATTTCAATATTTAACGATAACTCGGGCAATTTTGAAGTTAGAGACTTGAGAATTTTATTTGGTATTTACATAGGTATTTATATACCTAATACCTATTTATTATATATGTTGTAAAATTTTGGAACTGTTACGTTAATTTTTCTACAAAATATAGGACGTTGAATATTTAGTAAAATTCTCGTTTTTATGTATATAATGTTTGATAAAATTGGCAATTTTTGGCATCAAGGTCTGAAAATTTTACTCAAGTTTATTTATATATTAATAAACATCATATAAAATTATTTGAAAAATCCCAATTCTCAATTTTTTTTTTTATAGCTTTTTAAAATTGGTATTTTTAGTTTAATCGAAAATATTATGAAAAAAATGACGAAAAAACGGCATTATCTGACCAGTGTTGTATAAAGATAAATATGAATTTATCTAGATAAAGATAAAAAATATTAGGCAATAAAATTATCTAGATTAAGATAAAAGATAAATAAAAATGTAATTATCTAGATAAAGATAAATAATAAATTAAAATTTATCTAGATAAAAAAAAGATAAATTTTTATACTATTATAAAATGTCATAAAATTACTAATGTATCAGTAATGATAATCATCATTAGAATTTAAAAAAAATACTTTGAAATTTATGATGAAACTTCACCTTTACATGGAACTAATAGAATTTCATTGAAATAAAAAATTTAACTGAGTAACTTAAATATTTGTAGGTATTTATATTTAATTTATTTTATCTAGATAAATTTATCTAGATGACTTACATATTTATCTAAGATAATGATTCAGATAAGTCATTTTGAATTTATCTGTATAAAATAAAAGATAAAAAAAAAATTATCTAGATAATATACAACACTGTATCTGACTGAACTTCACTCAGAATCGTTTTTTCGAATGCAATGATTTATTATTTTTTTCAAATTCTAATTAAAATTAAACACTATGATTGCACACCTGCATCCCTTATACACACTTGTATCCCATCCCTTGCTTTTTTTTAATTTTAAAAACAGAAATTATAAATATATTAACATCATTATTTTGTGGTGTATATTTTAGCGATGACTGACGTCGGAAAGGAATACGAAGTGCAGATCAGTAACAGTGCAGACAATAATTGCCGTTCGCGGGGAGAAAACGTCGCCAAAGACGAAGACGATGTTTCGGTGGCTGATGGCTCATCATCGTCTGTATTACATCATAATGTTTAATAATTCTCATTTCCGAGGAAATATACACGACTAAAAACAATTTTAACGCATCTTAAAATTTCAAAATAGCATTATAAATTTAATGTTAACAATATGATCTTATATAATATTATATTATATTTCTCATACCTATCTTTCTGATCATCATGAATTTCAGCGACGAACCATGTTTGAAAAAATGATATTGTGTATATTGTATATAGGTACTATAATTTAAAATTTATTCCACTCTATAATATTCACGAAAAATGTATATAGAATCGAAATCTTTGTTTTAAATTTTGTTATTTTAACACGAATATAATAGGTAATAATATGTATTGTAAACGATGTTAATATTTATTATATAATAAACGTGTGAACTGAATTTTTTTTGAAATGTCGTCCAAACGATATCGTCTCAGGATATATTTTTAAGGATACAATGGAATTTTAACAATATAAACAACTAAACACGACAAATCGAAACATATAAAATATAGAATCAAACGTAATACGAGGATTATATTATATCCGTTTTGATACCTTATTTAAATAATACGTCTTAAATGATCGAACTATGGATAATACAATTTATCGCGGAATATATATCCCAACGGATAAATAAATAAATATTATTGAAACTAAACATACAATAAAATACGTCGTTTTTATAATTTGTTTTCCCGTTCCTTAGGTTCTGATTCTCAGTTTTAGAAAACCAATATGACAATAATCCTATCAATTCTAATAATTAAAGTATATTATGAATTCGTTAATTCGAATTTAATAACGTTTTTGGCAGTTCCATATTATAATAATTAAATTGGTATTTTTTTTTTTTTTTTTTTTTTTAATATAATTATTATTAATGCGATCGGTGTAGGTAGTAATGTGGGTACCAATAAAATGTACATAACCTTGACCTAGGTTACAGTTATTGTACTCTATACACGATAAACATATTAGTACGTTTAAGCACTACCTAATATAATATACATTTATAATTTTACTTAATGCGTTATACGTATATTATATAATAATAATAATAATAATATATATGGGTAGTGTCACAAGTGTCGTATCTAAAATTTTAGCAAATACGTATATCTGACTATCTGAGTCTGTGTTTTGCACTGATGATGGTAACTTTGGTTTCGAAATACGTATTTGCTATAAAAGTAAAATTTTTGTGAATTTGGGTTTTTATTTATTTAAACATAATTATATACTTACATTATTATTATTTATTTTATTTAATTTTTTTTTTTTTTTTCGTTATTGTATAGTGTGTTTTTTCCTAAACACTAAACTAGTTTTAATGGAACTCAATCCAATTTTCTCAATTTTAACATAATAAATAAAATTGTATGATATTACAACATTAAATAACTCGGTATTACCTATGCAGCTCTGTACTATACTAATACTATTATATTATTATCCATAATTTTAATTTTCAATTCACTTTGAAATTTTGAATCGAAATTCAAAATACAAAATTGTATTTGTATTTGTATTTTTTATGTAAAAATATAATATACGTGTGTGTGATTCTTTTTAATATAATTTTTGTCGTGTCTTTCAAATTGAACATTTTTAAATATATATGCGACTCGGCTCGTAATCGTGGTATCGTTGTGCCATATTATTGTAATATTTGTAATATATATATTTTTTTTTTAACACGACGTATTATTATTTTATAACCATTCAATTCATATCGTAAGCCGATATATGGCGTATATGTGACACGGACTAGGACAATTGGGAATTCATGATGGAATTCACTACTCAGCGGATTCCAACACCATGCGTGAGAACGAGAAGCCCTCGCCGAGAGGGTGACGGCCGCCGACAATCTACACAAAATTGTCCCGTAAAAGTAAGCAGAATATCACGTTAAAATATTTATTAGTATATTATACGTTTATAAAGGTATGTGATGTCTATTATTTATATTTGTTAATTTTTTTTTATAAAAATCACCTTTTTTCACCTAAAATAATGCTCCGATTGCCACGAATAATAGCATTACGATTCCGATAGAGGCTATTGTCTATTCTTTATTTATAGTTGGTTGTTTCTCAAATTTCTCAAAATTGAAATTATATAGAAAAAACTATAAAAAAAAAAAATGACGAAAATTCGACAACATAGATAAAATCGTTTTAAAAAAAAATTCGATAATCTAACATTGCATTCAAATTATATTTGAAATACAACACTATCCTCTCCACACCTGTGTTCTATACCCACACCAATATCAGCTCTTTTTTTTTTTTTTTTATTATATAGGTTGTTATGTAATATTAGTTAAACACAACATGAATATTTAATTTTGTCTAACATCCTAATTTTATTTGCGACCGAAGAGAATTACCTACTGTTCAATTATTATTTGTTACTTTTACATTGCATAGAGCAGCGTTTAAGAGTTTCTCAAAGTGAGGGTCACATAGCTACTATATAATATATGTGATAAAATTTTGGAACCGTTATGTTAATTTTGCTATAAAATATAGAACTTTGAATATTTCGTAAAATTCTCGTTTTTATGTATATAATGTTTGATAAATTTGACAATTTTGGGTATTAACTATTAAAGTCTGAAAATTTTACTGAAGTTTACTTACATATTACTTAACATCATACCAAAAATAAGCTGATACTCCTGCCGCATAGGATACAGGTGTGCGCAGGGCCGGCGGAAGCTATGGGCGACCTGGGCGAAAAATTTTGCGTTTTAAATATTTCATAAAAAATATCAAAATTTTAATCAATTCCTACATTATCTGACTGAATTTCGCTCAGAATCGTTTTTCGGATGCAATGGTTTATCATTTGCATTCTAATTCTAATTAAAATTAAATACTGTGATTTGCACATGGCACACCTATGTCCCTGTGGTAGGATTATCAGCTCGTCTTTTTTCATAATACTTTCGTTTAAACTAAAAATATAAATTTTATACAACTATAAAAAAAAAATTGAGAATAGAGATTTTTCATATATTTTGGCATGATGTTAAATACAATATTTTAATAATTTAATATTAGAATATTATAAATATTATTTTTTAAAAAAAATTCAATTATCCAATATTTTTAAACATTGACATTCAATTTTCGACAAAAGAAAAAATTGTATTCGTTTTTTCCATGTAAATAATTATAACACTAGCGTCCTTGAAAAGATAAAACTAATTTATTTCATATAATTTAAATTAATTTATTATATAAAATTTAAAATATGATGATTATTGATTACCTAATAAAAAATATATATAATGCACAATAAGTTATTTTACTGGGTGCTCAAATATTTGTCGTATTACATCAAATAATATTTATTACCTATTTAATATATTTTATGTTATCAATAGAGAACGGATTTATATGCAAATGCATATAATATGTATTGGAATAAGCTTCTTGAAATCTGATGAGAATTGTCGCCGATTTATATCATTCCTGTTAAAATAGCACTAATTAGATTTTTCATATTTTGCATATTTTAATGTTTTTTCTTTATTTTACATATTTATTGCATATTTGTAGTTTTATAGTACATATTATTATTTTTTATAGCATAATATATATTTGTTATATTTTATATTTTCATGTTTACATTTACAGGCACATAACATCGATAAAATTACGATAGGTCGTTAATTCGTTATAGCCAAAGATAAGATGACATACTCATATATTATACGAGTATAATAAATTATATTAATATAGATAAATTTGTTGTTAATATAACAATAGAGTTCAAATGTTCGACGAAACCAATCGGCCATCAGTCAGTGTCGTGCGTTCGTGTGAATTATTTTTTCGTATAAAATTGTAAATTGTATCAAATGAAATTTAATTCGTAGCTTTAAAATACCTTACAAGTAAAAACGACAATTAGAAGTCGTTTACAAAAATATGCAAGGCCGTAACCGAGAAAAATTTTTGGGGGAGAGGGTCCAATATATTCTGAACGAAGCGAATAATGTATTACAATAATAATAATAAGAGTAATAATAATAATAATAATATTTTTAATAATGTTTTACAATGATGTATGATTTTTTTTTTGTTTTTATACTGAAGACACTTTTACTACCCGAAATAATGCTCCGATTTTCACGAATAGCATATGTTTCCGGTTGGAAAATGGATGTAGTTGGTACTTTAATTAGGTCATTTTTAGAATTTCTCAAAATTGACCCTAAGCGGTAGAAAAAATGGCATTTTTCACGAAAACTGAAATTTTGACGAATTCGATTTCAATATTTCACGATAACTCGGGCAATTTTGAAGTTAGAGACTTGAAAATTTTATTTTGATAACTTATCAATAATTCGTTTTCGTTTGTATATATTTCTGTGTTTATTATGTACTGTTGTACTTTAATAAGTAATAATTATTAAATTGGATTATCTTAACATCAAGGCACTCATCTTGATATAATTCTGGTAAGTATTTTCCCCTCCCTCTCAAAAAAATTTATTGGATTTCGGCCTATGAATATACGTATTAGTGTATTACTCTATACAACGAAATGGGTTTAAACTTAAAGAATTAACAATTTTATAGTCACATTGTATAGATTTTATTATGTGTAAATATGGGTTATAACATTAGAAAAATGTGCTGTTAAAAAAGTTGTAATTTTGAAAAGTAGCTCATTATAATGCGTATTTGTACAAATGTCCTCTAAAATTTCGAAGAAATTCCCATTTCAATAACGAACGACTGAAAATATTATACTATATACAATATGCACATATATGATTGAATATTTTAATATTTAATTATTAATAACGCTATACTAATGAGTAATGATTTGCATTTTTTGGTAATTAATCGTCGTAATTTAAATTATGTACATACAAATTTCTCTTAAATTACATAAATTAATTGATTTCATATTTTCAAGGACGCTATAATGAAATTTTTAAGAAAATAAAATAAGTTAGATTTTTATCAAAAATTAAATTTTATAATGTTCTAATTGATTTTTTTTTTTAAATGAATGAAAATTAAAAATTATAAATAATACTCTGTGTATGTTACTGACGGTATGGCATAAGGAATTTACGAGTTTACATTATTTGATAAATAATTGTAGCTTTGTAGCACCACCAAGTTTTTGACTTAATGGGCACCAATAAAAAATTATATCATATAATTCTTTTAAGTTATGAAATAGGTATGTTTTTATAATTGCATTTTTCAAAAAAATAATATGTATATATTGTATATGAATCTTGAATATTTTACGTTTGAAGCTAGATATATATATATTTTTTTTAAATCAATATAATTTCATTATAGGTGCTATTATAATATTGTTGCGTTCCAACGACTTCTCAACACTTTCACAATTCAATAATGTTTTTGATAAATATTTATAACTCGAGTATTATGATTAAATTTTTATCTAATAAAATATAACAATATAACTATTTGGTCGTATATATGATATTATATCAGTCATTTTTTCTATAAAAATATTTGAAATTATTATAATATTTTGATATACTATTCTGATTTAGTTTTTAGATTCTGAGCGAAGAGAAGAATGTATTGGTTTTACCTTCTACAATGATGTGTGTCTTTTTTGTTTTGTTTTTATGACTGAATACACATTTACTAATTACTACCCGAAATAATGCTCCGATTTTCACAAATAGCATGCGTTTCCGGTTGGAAAGTGGATGTAGTGTCTAGTTTATTTAGGTCATTTTTCGAATTTTTCAAAATTGACCCTAAGCGGTAGAAAAAACGACGAAAACTGAAATTTTGACAAATTCGATTTCAATATTTCACGATAACTCGGGCAATTTTGAAGTTAGTGACTTGAAAATTTTTTGAGTGTTCACATATCACATAGCTACTATATATATAATATATGTGGTAAATTTAGTAACTCGATCTTATTTGGTCTATAGATCATTTTCATTTATAAAATCAACTTCTGATTTTGATGTAGGTATACGTATATATCGACGCGCACAAAAGAAATAGTAAATTTTTTTGAGTACCTATCACAACTAAGTATGGATATTATTAAATTATAATTATACTAATGATATAATACAATTTTTAATTTAATATAATAAAATTATAAATTTATTCTTTGTATATAAGTAGGTACCTAATGATAATCAAAAATTGAAATATAAATAATTTATTTTTTTTATAATTGCTAATATTTACGATACAGAAAATATTATATTTATTTTATTATTAATTATAATAACGAAAGATAGTGATGATGTTACCTATATGTATTTTAATAAATCATAATTAATACGTGTTAAAAACGAAGCGATTAATATAGTTATAGAGCTACAGCTATAGTTAGTTTGATAGGAAAAAAAATATTGACAACGACGGCGACTACAAATACGAGAAATATACCTGTATAGTATACCTAATATATTAAAATATGTCTGGTATTAAATATTAATTATTTAAATGCAGGTATCACGAATATAATATTATAATTCACGTATAAATATACATTTTGTATTATATTATATTATTATCGTATTAATTACGCATTATAATATCGTTTATCGGCATTTTTAAATTTTATGCACGACTCGTTTATTATTAGGTAGGTACCTATAATATTGTTTATTAGATAAGTACACCTAACTTTGATTAAATTTTATTAGGTGTATGTGTTTAGTGAAAAATAGTTTTTACGATCGTTTAGGAATAAAATTAAATGCTTATTGATAAAAAAAAAAAAAACTGCGACGTCGACAGGGTTCACGAACCGAAAAACTCGTTTAAATCGATGCATAATAAATAATAATTATATAATATGAAACTAGTTACGAGTGCAGCATAAAAAAGACACAAAATGTCTATTGTCTCCATAAATTTAAATACAAAAGTCATTTATAATTATTTCAAATTTGAATTATTTTATTGATACCTGTATGCTATTATAATAATTACCGAATAATGATATTATATTTTTATAACAAGTATAGGTTTACAATCAATATAATAATAATAATAATAATAATAATAATAATAATAGGTAATAATAATAGGTAATAATAATAATAATAATAATAATAATAATAATAATAATAATAATA
>JAIUCT010000131.1:774326-785322 GCA_021307375.1 Tetraneura akinire
TAATAATAATAATAATAATAATAATAATAATAATAATAATAATAATAATAATAATAAACACATAACACAATTACGCAATATGACGAAACTATATATAATTAATAATTACGTTTTAATATAATATGCGATATTAATAAAATAAAATAAATAATTAATATTACTGCTTATTCCTGTGACTACCATAGTTCATACATAAAAAATATATTATATAACAAATTGTATAATTTTATAATTATTATACAGATACAAGATATAACTATATATTATGTAATATAATAATAAAATTTTAAAATAATATAATATAATTATTAGTTTTTCGGTTATTCTTAACATAGAATCGTATATGATACGTCATACGATGTATTTACTGATATAATAATATGTAGGTATCTATACCTGTGACTCTGTGAGCTGTATCTGTAGTAAATTGTAAATTTGTTAATACTAAATATTAGTATTGTTGTAGGTATGTACAATTAATTATGAACGAGAACGGCAAAACTACCAGGTATACTTACAACTATTTACTCGTCTGATGCGATTATTCAAAAATAATATTGTGCTGGTTTGTTGTATCAAATTTAAATTTAATATTTTAAGATTAAACAAATAATTTCGATATTACTCTTAATAATAATTTATTAATTTATTCTAATTTATTAATACGAGTAATTGCAAGTACCTATGAGTAATATATATATAATATATATATATAAAATATCGTATGTATGCATTACATATTGGGAGCTGGTAATTTTAGCGAAGGTCAAAAATTATTTTATAGTCGAAGGCCAAAATGTTGAATGTTGTTTTTCTTTTAGTCGAAAAATATATAACGAAGAATGTTTATGAATTATGAATTTACGATATATAGAAATGTATAATCTCTTATATTATGTAATTTAATAATACGTTATGTACAGAGACGATTAACACTGCAGTAACAGATTACTTCTGATTTAATTCTCAGTAATGATATAATATACTAATCAAGTTAAAGACATATTGTAATAATTTATAATAATATGTATAATATACCAATATAAATAGTAAACACGATTTAAATATTTTATGTTTTTATATTTCACATGTTCGTAATTATTAATTATTATAATATATTTTATTGCATTTTAGTGTTTATGAAAATTATATTATATTATAAAATAAATACATAACATTTTTTAGATATAATTTGAAAAAAGTTAATAGATATTATATTTTATGAAAGAAGTTGATTAAAATTTACAGGCAAAATAAATACTATCGATTTATAATATAGAGAAAAAACGTTTGTTTGAGTAGTTTAGCAGTGTGGTATACTAAATTAATTGTGATTTTATTTTATATCAATGGCGTACCTGAAGGGGGCAATATGGACATCCCCCTCCGTAAGGAGGAAAGTGTTTTAGCATAATGTATAATTATATTTGTTTTTCATTATGTAAATGTGTAATGTATTTATATTATACGTAGGTACCTATTCAATTTCAGTGAAGGTAATCGATGAAGTTATTCCGTTATACACATTTTTGATATCACTTATCAATATATACATTTTTTTTAAATAAATAATACATATTTAACATGTGTATAAATATATTTCTTTAAAAATATATAAATTATTATAGTAGGTAGGTACATTAGAAATTTTATGAGCAAATGATTTTGTGTATTATTTATTATTATTATTCTTTATTTAATAAAACTTTTTTTTTAAATAAGTTATTCAATATATTATTATATTAAACAAAAAACAATGTAATTATATATTTTTTTATTAGTTTTACAATGATGTGTGTCTTTTTTTCTGTTTTTTTTTTTTTTTTTTTTTATGTCTGTAATAGACACTTTTACTACCCGAAATAATGCTTCGATTTTCACGAATAGCATATGTTTCCGGTTGGAAAGTGGATGTTGTTGGTACCTTATTTAGGTCATTTTTGGAATTTCTTAAAATTGACCATATGCGTTAAAAAAACGACGAAAAAATTCATTGCAATCATTGCATTCAAATTCAAATTCTAATTAAAATTAATTAATTAAACACTATGATTTTTGCACACCTTTATGCGGCAGGAGTATCCCTTCCCTTGCTTTTTATTTTTTTTATTTATTTGAACGGTATTACATGTACGATATACGTGCAAATGTTTATAATATTAATTATTTAAGTACCTACGCAAATTATACTGAGTTAGTAAATAAGTAATAATTATAATAATATTAATAACACTAAAAATAAGTACTAAAAGTCTTAAATCTCAACAATTAAACCCGTATTTAATTGATTCACGCGTTTTACGTCAGTATACGAATTTTCGTGATTTAATTTTAATTATGTTTTTCCTAATTAACAACCGTTTAAAACTCGTCATCGTAACGAATCGTACGAACGTGATTCATTTGTAAACTTAATAATTTAATTCAAAATAACGCATAGAGAACAATATTGTAGATCATAAAATTAACAAAATATTACTTAACGAGTCCATCACAATAATTTCGTTCTCCTGCCGGCTGCCGCAAAAGATACCACCGCCGCCGTATAGTCGCCGCGCCGGTTGGCAGCGTCGAAAATAAGCAGCAGCTGTCTTGGCTCGATATCGGAACGGTGGTTCTTAAAATTTTTCCGTGAACACTAGCGGCCGGCGTTTCGTTATTATTATTTTTTTTCCCCAATAAATCGCAAATAATAGCCCAAAATAGGAATTATTATCCTCATCGTCGATAGTCCGTCGCCGTACTCGACGAGACAAATTATTATAAATTTATTACAATATAATCAATCGAACAATACTATTTGGAAACTACGAATCGCGCGCAGACAGCAAATGAGAACCACTGGAATATAGTGCGCTGACAATGATCGTATTAATAATCATAATAACATATTATAAAACACTGTTATAAATCCGGTATACCTATTATTACGCAGGGAATAGTAGTGTCGGCAGCGGCCACTATGCCTACCACGATTACTATACATTAAACACGTAATAAAATTATTCGTTATTTTTCTTGTTTCACGCGCGCCGTATAACATCGGCCGGCAATAATAATATTACTCGTTCGTACATTACGGAATACAGATAGTCATTCATAGGTTGTTCGCGGCCGTTCGCACGCACGTTTTTCGTTTAGGTTTTTTTTTATCTCCTCTCCCGTTATGTATACACCACGGTCGTAGACAAAAGTACGTAACCGTGGTTAACGTGCGTTCGTCGTCATCGTTGTCGCGCCGCCGCCGACACCGTCGCCGCCGGTCCGCACATTCGCGATCGCTCGCCCGATACGTTCGGTCCGGTTCGGTTTTCTAGAGCTGCCGGGTTGTACGATTTATTATAATACATTCCGCTGCGCGACGACAATACACCAAAATATTTCGGCAGCAGTCGCGACCGCCGTCGTCTCTTCGTTCATTCAGTCTTCTTTCCATCGCGTTTCGTATGTTATCGTCGTTTTGTCGCGCGAAACCATTTGGATCGCACCCGTCCATTTGTCGCGTATTATAAAACTTGCGTTTCCCTTTCAATTCTCGATATCTCAGATCCCGAACAATCCCTTCGACATTTTTGATATTTCAAACGATATTTCCATTGTGGTAATCTGTCCATCGAACGCGTTGCGGACGTACCTAACTCGTTGCACGCGTAAGTTCATGTTAACGAACCAGGAAATCAGATATTGCCGCCACCGAAATATAGTACGTTAAATAATTATGAATATTTACACGTTTCGTTCAATATTTTTATGCGTTTTACACGATTTCTATTTTGGGAAAGAGAAAAAAAATCGTATAATATCTTCGATTTTTTCTCTCGACGCCTATTTTACACAAACACAACTGATATATTAATCATTTAATAAAATATTTATCTAATATTAGATAAAGAAAGCGTTCGATTACCCTCGATAATTGGATATATCAGTCATCGTTTCATACGAGGCCAAAGGGAAAAGGGCGCGTTCCGGTGAGACTATTAAAATACCGTCTAGAATAATTTATTATTCGCGACGATAAAAACTACGGATACCACGACAATGCATCTTCGACGATTTATCAACACTATAACAGCAATGACCACGTTCATGATAATCTGTAAGTTTTATATTTTATTATTTTGTCATTCGCCTCATAAAAATATACGAATAATAATTATTCATATTTGAATACTTTATACTTCATATTTTACAATGATAATCGCTGCTAGAGTAGGTACAACATTTAGGTATATGTTAATATAAAATAAATAGTTAATAGGTAGTCAATTATTAAGTGTTTATTCTATGTGTGGTGTGTCTAAATGATTTATAATTCATGGAAATGATTAATGATTTCATTATTTTAATTAGACTGATATTTAATAGAATAGTTTTACAATATTTTTTCAAATTATCTTTTAAAAGTGATTGGCAAATCCATTTATAAAATTTATAGAATTTATTTTGGAACTTTTCTAGTTTACAGGGCATTTTTTTGTGATTTTCTTTGATGATTTTATGTAGTTTTATCTGAAAAAAATAGTGGTGCAATCAGAATTTTACGCAATTGATTATTTTCAAAGTTATAGCAATTTGAAATTTTATAATTTTGTAAGATTTGGTTAAATAATCTATTTTATTAACTTTCTTTCAACGTGTTCTATTGCCTAGTGGTTTGGTGCGTCACGTTTTTATTCAAAACTTCGAGTTCAAACCTAGCATAATCGACCAAGCACTTTTTACACTTTTTCAAATATTTAAATTTTTTTGCGCAGTTTTCCTACACAATAAATAATATACAAAATATACTTAAGATACTTAAGATACAAAAAGAAAAAAATTGCAAAGTTTTTTTCAAGTGAAAGGGACGCTCGCTACGCCTTACCGGCTTCGCTCATTTCCTCAAGCACTTGTGGCACTTTTCGTGAGGATGGGGCTACGTCCCAAGGGACTACGACATACCTACCTCATAAACCTAATGCTGGTGCGAATAGGCAGTGGTTTCGTGTGACTTAAAAACTTCGCTTCGTGAGACCTTTGGATTGGTATTTGGTACCCATTATATGAATATTATATGGGTATAAATAATTTAAATTTATTTAATAAAGTAGGAAAAAAGTTTAGTCGATTATACTAGATTCCAACTCGAGGTCTTGAATAAAAAGGTGACGCACTAAACCACTAGAGACTATAAGCAATACTTGTTGAACAAATGTTAATAAAATGAATTATTTAACCTAATCTTATAAAATTATGAAATTTCAAATTGCTATAACATAGAAAATAATCGATTGCGCAAAATTCTGATTACACCATTATTTTTTTTAGATAGAACTACATAAGATCAAAAAAAAAAAAAAAATCGCAAAAAAGGTGTTCGTAAACTAGAATATACCTCTTTATTTTATTTCATTTTTTCGTTTTATTTGTATGTAAATAATATTATATTATGACTATGACACGTTAAAAATATAATTATTATAGAATGCAATATAAATGCGTTCGTAAGAATATTAATTATAAAATTTACTTGTTTCACTGTTGTAAGTCATACTTAAGAATGTATAATTCAAAAGCATTTATATAGGTAAGTGTATATTATTACATTTTTCAAGAATAATTTTTTTATTAGTTTGACCATGGATTTATGAATTCATGAATTTATAATATTACGGTTCGTATTTGATTTTCTTTTATCTATATATAAGATATAACATAACATAAAAAATGTAAAATTAGGATTACAAAACGTAACTGATAGTTTTAATCAGTTGTTATTATAATCATTGCTATGCTCAACTAGGGATTTTATTATTAGGGTCTTTAACTTTGAATCATTAGTAGTTAAATAGCGGGTTTTATTGGGCGAAAGGGGCATTCGCCTCCCTTGGGCCTAGCTTGACTTAAAATTATAATCTTAACGTAGATAGTGTACGTGTACCTTCTTCTCATTTTCATACAATTGTACATATTATTCAATAAATTATATCTAAGATATATTAATAAAAATATTATTAGTACCTACCTATCATTGAGTATATTAATTTTCTATTAATTTTTTTTTTTTTTATATCGCCTGTATATAATTATGTACCTACACGTTTGTGTAAAGGTAATAATAACGTTTACTCCAAGCACGCATGAAAGATTGTCTAACGTCTATTATCCCCTTTGAACTAGTCTTTGAATTATGATTAAATAAAGATGGCTTTGTATTGAATGTTCTCAAAGTCAAAATATGATAAAATTATAAATTACAATAACAATTATTGTAAAATGAAAATGACATTCGGTTTATTGTCATGACTTCGAAATACATTATCCTTTTAGATAAATTTAATGACTATGATATTTAAAGGAAATATTGATAATATTATTAACAAATTTTGTAATGTCAAAAAAAAATATATAATATTAACATTATAATATGTATTTAATTGTATTTAACATTTTAATTATTTATTATATATTTGAGATATCTAGTAACTTTACTAATATTATTTTTATCAATAACTATTAACTATTATATTTGCATTATAAATATAAAAAAATTTTAATTTGTCCCCTTTGGCAAGTGTTAAAACGTAAAACCCGCCCCTGTAATAGTTACTAGTTAGTATTCATACTCGTTCCTACTCGAAACAATAGTTCTTGATTGAAACATTTGAAAAATAACTGCATTTATGAATATACAAATTACATTTTATATTAATATTATTATTATTATTACTTTATTCAAAAAGTCGAAGTCTAGTGTCTAGACATTGCTTGTTAATGATTAACGTTATGGATCATAATAAAATAGTTATTATACTTATATTATAATTATTTACTTGTTGTTTACATATTATACGATATACCTATAGTGAATTGTAAAAAACTCACGAAAAAATTATTTTATAATAATTTAATGCATATTTTATTTTAATTTAAAATGCACAAAATGTGTGTAATAATTCTGTTTGCTGGATAAAACATAAAAACTATTGAAGCCTCCCATTGGTTGTCTTTATTTACTTATGTCTATTTACATATGCGTTGAATGAAATATTTTTTGAGGGAATACGATATTATTGTAATATATTAATATTATAATAATTGACAAATTAAATTACCTGCAATAGTTTGCGGCAAGTATTGCGTTTATCATTATTATCATTTTTATCATTTAGATTACGATTACCTACGGTCCTATATTGTGTTTATGTTTATTCTTTTTACTCTTATAATTTTATATGTTAATTACCTATTTATTATATCTACTTAAATTTCAAAGTACCTATATAAATTAATATCACAACTCACTGGTTCCTATCCTCCTTAAAATTTTTAAATTAAATAAAGAAAAAATAATTTTTGGTTTTTTCTAGAGTACCTATTTACCTATATTATCTATATAGGTACCTCGAGTACCTACCTATATTTCTTCATTTCAGTTTATTTTTCTATTAGGATTTTTGCCATTTTCTATCTGTATTATTGCAGATATATCAATGCGTATTATTATGAAAAATAAAAATTTGTTGGAAAATAAAGTATACAAATATTGTAAGTAGTCACCGATGGCTGCTGCAGTGTTGTCTCTTCTACTGATGCCTAATGTACAACTGTGCGAATAAATGAATATTATGTATTTGTAATGTACAATGTACTCGTATACAGTTATAAGTATAACTATTAATTATAAATATTTATAGTAAAATAAATTATGATATATTATTATAATAATCATTATTTATTATACGATTAAAGACACTGTTATATCTTATATTATTTAATATCTACTTAATAAACTATTATTAACACGCAAAAATCGTGTCAAGAGATTGGCCGGATGGGTGGGTATGTACTTTTGTGTAGCGGACAGTTGTTGGTGTTGGTATAATATTAATACGTATTAAAATGACATTGATTACAATTTATAATATTATTTACATAGTAGATATTTGCACGATGCAGTTGTATTATACAATATACATTATATGATATATTATAATATATAAACAATTCTATTATTACGGGTAATTACTGATTACTTTGTCAACTTTATTGTTTTTATAGAGAGTAATTATTTATTTACCTATAGGCTATAATAATATAGGTACATAATAAATGTTATCGCTCCGTCTTTTCCTAGAGAACTAGGTATTTTTTATTTTTTATTTTATATACTATATAATTTTAGTTTACTTTTTAAGTTTTAACAGCTTAGTTAGATTTAATAAAAATAAATAAAATCGCAAAAATTACGTTTATTATTATTATCGCACATAACTCAATCGTTGTATTTTCGGAGTACCTATTTATGCTGACCTACACAAAACCATATTATTTTTATAAGTACATAGTATATTTCATTAGTTATTAGGTAATTTATTATTATTATTAATTTATTATATTCATTAGACACTTAAAATAAATATTTTTATTTTATTTATGAAATTATAAACATAAATCATAATAATAATTAAATATTGTTGCTGATTGTACTATTTTATTGCAGCAATGCAAGTAGGTAATGTATTATTAACAGTGGCGGTTTTTGAGAAGCCACAGGGGAGGGGGGCGCCGAAAATATTTTACATATACTTACAATTTGCATACATATAACATATCCCATTTATTTTTTCTTATTGCTTGATACATGAGAAGTAATTATAAGTTCTATAAACTTTATACCACAATGGCATAACATTAAAATATAGGTATCAATAAAAAAATTAAAACAAAAATGATTTTTTATTCAACTTCAAACATTTTATACATATTAAACAAGCGAATTACTTATAGATTTTATATAAAATATAAGTAATAATTATAAATTAGGACTCACTGAACATCAAACATATTACAAAATAAAAATTATTTTCAGTTCTTTTGCTTGGCAAATCGTTCAATAATTTTTAGTTTTTACAGGGCTCAAGAGGGCCGGTCCACCGTAAAACCGCAATTGATTATTAATAGTATTACCTACCTGTTGCCTAAACTTTATTACTAGTTGACATCGTTTATTATAGGTACTTGTTATAATATTAATATATTATTATTATTTTGGTACTTCATAAATCATAAGCCAGTATCACATTATCTTACATACCATATACATACATAACTCGTAGTTTACGTAATTTAGGTGGGAGTAGTTTTTAGAAATAGTTTTCTCGATATTATAACCTTCTTTTCATATTAATATATTTTAATATATAGGTACATTGTTATATCTTTATAATATAACTATATAGGTAGTCCATATTATATTACTCTTATTTGATAAGCATTTTTAATTTTTCCACTTTTGATGATTGACCAACTTAACTAACCAGCTTCATGTATTTTTAATTTAATTTACAATTATTTATGCACACATCTTTGCAGCTATACTGGTACACAATACTTGTTTACAGACGTAGGTCATATCTGTAAGTACCACCTCTCCACAATGCCGACAAGAAATTATTGAATGCTGTTGAATCGTGGCATATTGCAGCTGATCGGCTGGCGACCTCGTCACAGCAATCGTAGATATTTTTTATCTGTTACCCGTATAACCGATGCCGTCTGCCGTCACTGAGGCAATAATACAATAATATAAAAAAAATTATATGAGCGTATTTTTTGATGATATGATAATAATTAATAATATTATATTCGTTAAGAAACCTTTTATTTTATAAAAGAACGTTAAAATATATTAGTATTTAATACTTTCAGTAAGTTGTAGCTTGTAGGTAACTACTATGAATTATACGTATAATACTTCAATTATTATGCCGTTTATTTCATAGATCTATATTGACATATTGTTATGAATTTTATATGATCTATTGTCATTATCGTAGTTAAAAAAAAAATTCAGTCAAAATATAATAATTGATTCCTGCTGGATAATTCAATATAATATGCGAGAAATGCGTAATGCGGCACCTATCATATTATAAATGCATTGACGACTCGTTCATTTCCGCATCGAAAGTATTAGGTCAGTTCACGCTTTAGTTAAAATATTATATTTAACTAATAGGTAACACGTGTTATTTATATTTTATTACCAATGAATTATACATGTATTATATTATATTATTGTACCATTGTACAAACGAAACACGCCGAGGAGTAAACCCCTTTCCTCTTTTCTTTTTTCGCCGAGACCAGCTGGTCACAAAAAACATGATTGCTGCCTGACTATATTTCTACAATATTATAATATTATAAATATAGAATATCTATATTCGTATAATTTAATTGTTATTATAAATAGTTTTTATTTATTGTTTTTAAAATTATTTATTGTTTATTTATTGTTTAGATATTTTAAAATTTTTAGATGTCATTTTAACTTGTAAATCAATAATTACGTGGTTGGAAGTTGTCATACTATAGGTAATATTGTAATCAACATTATCATCCATGTTATATCAGATTTTTTTTGCACATACAAAGATATAATTTATATTTCGCGTACGGTATATAAAAAAATCGATTGATTTACCAGTACCCAAAATATTATAATATGGTTGTTAATATATCTAAATCAACTCGTGTGTAAATACGTCACCGATCATATTGATTAAATAATGTCATTAGTGTAACATTTGATCATTATAAATTTATGCGCTCAAACGTGTATCTTGTTAGTCTTGTACAATATACAGTATATTTTATACATTGTACGTGTTTATACATTTTACGATGTTATTTATTTGAATATTTTATTTATATTATCAATATTTATGTAATAATTATTATTATAGCGCGCCTTTTGAAATAATTCTTAGAATAATTTTCGTCTTCATATATCTATATAGGTATTACCAGTTGATAAATACCTATAATATCTATGGATTCGTAGTTTAGTACCTACCTATTTGGTTATCGCATTTATTATTAATTATAATTATTATTATTGTTGTTGTTCATTAGTCATTACAATATTATATTAATATATTATTATTATTATAATTATTATAATTATTATTATTATTATTATTATTATTATTATTATTATTATTATTAT
>JAIUCT010000131.1:785332-840793 GCA_021307375.1 Tetraneura akinire
ATTATTATTATTATTATTATTATTATTATTATTATTATTATTATTATTATTATTATTATTATTAATATTATTATGCCTATATAGATATTAGAAAATATAATATTATGATTATAGTAATATATTATAATGTTATTATTTATGCGTGCGTGCGTACGTACGTTAACTTATAATAATTATTGACACATGACGGATATGGTGATTTGATTTGATTATACGAATGTGTCAGCCTAATAGAAATAATATAACGTGGTGTGTATTTGTTGCATAATTAATGCAATAATGTCTACTGTTGAGTGTAGCAATAGATTACTACTGTTCGCGACCTGTAGATATGTGATTGAGCCATATTGGCTATATAACCGATATTATTTTTAATTATCATAAAAGCATTTTATTAAATTACTAAATATTATACAGAGTATTTAAATTTAATATTTCGTTGTGTTCCAACAAAATTATTTAGTTTCCTAAATCTAATTAGTAGTATTTTTTCAAATGTACAACGATTTAATACCAAACTAACTAAATCCTCCTATTACCATTATTTGATTGAACAAATATTTTTCTCTCCGAAAATCAATTATTAAAATATTTTATTTATACTAGTTTTAAGAGCCACTAGCCACCTACAAATAAATTAATTACAATTCAAAACATGAAATATAGCAATATATAATAAATATATTATATTCCTATTTAAATAAAAACATAAAATTTATAATGAATTAATTTTTTTTTTTAATCATAATTATGTACAACAAAACCAAAAATTAATTTTTACATTTAATTTTCTATATGTAAATTAAAAATATAAACAATCCAAATATTAAATAACATTCATTTTAATGTTCATATCAGGCGCGTACCCAAGAGGGGATTCGTGTCTAGACCCAAACCATTGATTTTTTAAATGTATATAAAATAGGAATTAAACAACTGAAATATTTGAAAATCATATTGAATTATGGACTAATAATGCATTAAAATTTTTTATTATAATTATATAATTATTTTTATTTCGTTATTATAATAGTCATTCGTCGACCGTTAGTCGTCACCCCTCTGCACCATTATAAAAATACATTAGTACTAAACTGGTTATAACATATAACGTGTACATTGTACACCATACATAGATACTGCATAGATCAACTGCCAGGGATATTTTAAAGAATATAAAAATAAAGAATTTCTATTATTGATTTCCTTTGAATAATACGATATAATAATAATACAAAAATATTTAATAAATAATCACCAATAATAAGCGCATTTATATTTTTATAAATGTTCAGAAATCTGAATTAAATTTCTATTAATTTTGATATAATAGTTGTAACTAACTGTACTTAAGCTGTAGTCTTTTTTATACTTTAAACAGCTATATAAAAAAAAAAAATCGTAAATGTAATAATTCACAATTAATTGTTACTGAGTTGAGTAAAATGTATTTAAACTTCAATAAAATTTTCAAAATTTGTAAATAATTTTTGTCAGTTTTATTATCATTAATTTAAAATATCGTAATATAATAAAAAAAATCGATATAAATACATTATGTGTAAATATTGATTTTACTGAAATTTCAACTTTAAACACCTATAAAAAAAAATTGATTCTTGAGATTTTTCTAATATTTAATATTTTGATATCATGTTAAGTAATATGTAAGTATTTTAAGTACTAAGTATATACTTCAGTAAAATTTGCATACTTCTATATATCAAAATATAAATAGGTAATAATTATTATATATAATTAATAAATATAAATTTAATATTATATATAAATATAATTATTTCTCAATATTTCATATTATTAATTATCGTATAATAATAAGTAGTATTGCTACATACGAGTTAGTATATGCCTATACGGTATTATATTTATATTTTATAATAGTAGATTATAATACCTGGTTAAATTATTCCTGGAACGCCGCCGGCAAGCGACGACGGTCGTCCCAGAATATCACCAAAGACGCAGTACAATCTATAAACAATATAGGTGGCAGCACATTACCGGTGAAAAATAAATTCTAACTTTTTCTAACGCCAAAAACATGTACACTAAAAACAAATAGATAAAACAACCTCTAAAAATAAATTTAGAGTTAAAACGCCTATTAGTAAATTGATAGTATGACTATCAACATTTTGAATACAACCTCATCGGATTTTACTCTTACACTATTCTATAGCATAATATTTAATGTTAAAAATATTTATTTTTTTTCAAGTTTTTTAATATACTCGTATTATAAATTTTTTACTAATTAATTTTTTGAAAAACTCCGATGAGATTGTCTGCGAAATATTGTTTTCTATCAGTTTACTAATAGGTGTTTTAACTTTAAAATTAATTTTAGAGGTAGTTTTATTGATTTTTAATGAACGTATTTTTTATTTGCGCTGACATCCTTTGTATATTCTGTCGCTGTTTTTACAGAATTACAGTAACAATAGCTTGCCGCATCGTCATTTTGTTTTATTTATTTGACTTTTGTTCATAATTTCTAGATTAATTCCAGGAAAAGAGTTATATGTCATTTCTATCAATTTGAAAGTCTTTCTTTTTATTCTTGTTAATCAATTAAAAATTTTACCACATATATATAATAGCTATGAGAACACCCAAAACAATTTTCAAGTCTCTAACTTAAAAATTGCTTGAGTTATCATAAAATATTAAAATTGAATTCGTCGAAATTTCAGTTTTCGTGAAAAATCCCGTTTTTTCGTCATTTTTTCGTTGTTTTTTCTACCGCTGAGGGTCAATTTTGAGAAATTCGAAAAATGACCTTAATAAATTACCAACTACATCCACTTTCCTATTGGAAACATATTTCTATTCGTGATAATCGGAGCATTATTTCGGATAGTAAAAGTGTCTTCATATTTCAAAATAAAAGACACACATCATTGTAAAACCAATACATTCTTCGCTTCGCTCAGAATCTAAAAGTAATTTTATGTAGGTTTAATTATACTAGTTTTTTCGTTTGCTCTTGTGCAGTTGTGCATTAGTATATGTTATTTAATTTAATATATTCCAATATAAATTTTAGTCTATTAAATGTGATGTTTGAAGGATAAAAATAATTACGCTTAAAAGATATAATCTCACAATTTTTTGTTTCTATCGGGTTTAACCTGTATAGACACAATAGTATAATTATATATTATATGTATCATAAACAAAACAATAAGTCGTATTACGTTTTATATTTAGAGCTTAAACGCTTATTAACAAACTTAACGATGAGAAGAATATTTTTAAGAAATTAACATATTCATTTTGTAAAATATTATCTGAGTAATATTAATACATTAGAAGTTACATAGTTATTTAAAAAATTCAATAAATTTATTGTCGTTAGTCCTTATTCATTAAATATTATATATTTTAATTAATTTGTCAATTACTATACTGTTATAAATATGTCTCTCTTTAACTTTGATTATAAATATTTAAACTATTCAAATTTAACTTAAGCAATACAATTTTTTTATGTTATGTTATTTTTCTTATATTTATCATTAGTTAAATAGGAAAAAATTATATTTATACACTTATAAAATTTCAACAATTTTTTTTTTTATTAATTTTAATAGTTTATGTTTATTAATATGATATTATGATTTATAATATTTGTTTTAATCATTTACATTTTTATATCAGCTCATAATATTTTTATATTATTCTACATTTTTAGATTCTGAGCGAAGCGAAGAATGTATTGGTTTTACAATGATGTGTGATTTTTTTTTTTATGTCTGTAAACAAAATTACGACCCGAAATAATGCTCCGATTTTCACGAATAGGGTATGTTTCCGGTAGCAAAGTGGATGTAGTTGGTACTTTATTTAGGTCATTTATCGAATTTCTCAAAATTGACCCTAAGCGGTAGAAAAAACGACGAAAAAACGGCATTTTTTGCAAAAAATGAAATTTTGACGAATTCGATTTCAATATTTCACCATAACTCGGGCAATTTTAAAGATAGAGACTTGACAATTTTTTTGAGTGTTCACATAGCTACTATATATATGTGGTAAAATTTTGGAACCGTTACATTAATTTTTCTCCAAAATATAGGACTTTGAATATTTCGTAAAATTCACGTTTTTACGTATATAATGTGTGATAAAATTGTCAATTTTAGGTATTACGGTCTGAAAATTTTACTGAAATATACTTACATATTACTTAACATCATACTAAAATATTATAAAAATCCCAAGTCACAATTTTTTTTTATAGCTGTTTTAAGTTGATATTTTTAGTAAAACGAAAATCTTAGAATCCATACGTATAAATAAATATTCTGAAAACACTTTTACTACCCGAAATAATGCTTAGATTTTCACGAATACCGAGTTTCAGATGTAAAAATGGATGTAGATGGTACTTTATTTAGGTCATTTTTCGAATTTCTCAAAATTGACTATAAGCGGTAGAAAAAACTTCGAAAAAATGACGAGAAAACGGCATTTTTCACGAAAAATGAAATTTTGACGAATTCAATTTCTATATTTCTCGATAACTCGGGTAATTTTTAAGATAGAGACTTGAAAATTTTTTTAAGTGTTCATATAGCTATTATATATATGTGATAAAATTTTGGAACTGTTACGTTCATTTTTCTACAAAATATTGGACATTGAATATTTCGTAAAATTCTCGTTTTTACGTATGAATGTAATGTAATGTTTGATAAAATTGGCAATTTTTGGTATTAGGGTCTGAAAATTTTACTGAAGTATACTTACATATTACTTAACATCATACTAAAATATTGGAAAAATCCCTAATCTCAATTTTTTTTTATAGCTGTTTTAAGTTGATATTTTTAGTTCAAACGAAAATTATAATTGACTGAACTTCGCTCAGAATCGTTTTTTCGAATGCAATGGTTTATCATTGCATTCAAATTATAATTAAAATTATACGCTATGATTCGCACACCTGTATCCTGTGCGACAGGAGTATCAGCTCATCTTTTTTTTTTTTGTAAATCAAATTTATTCCCATTTTTTCTTTGTTTATAAATTTTAATATAAAATTTACTTAATCGAATATGAATTTATTTGTATTATAATTATGAGTACCTATAGTTTGAATTTGAGTGATATGCAATTTATTTTTTATTTTAAATTTCCAAACAATTTTGTTGGTTTATATTTCATTAAATTAAATAATAATAAATTATATAATACGAGTATGTGTTATATAATAGGTAAGTACGTCATATAATTTTTAATTAACGTTTGTTCAATTAAAAATTGGCAAACCACAATGTAATTACCAAAAAAAAAGTATGACCTCCCATAATTGAATATCGATTATTGATAATAATACTAATCTTATATAGGTCACTAGTCATCATTATCTGTCATTGTTTTTGTTATATAGTAGTAATGATTATTGTATTTAATTTTGAAGTGTCGCGCGTGCTCACCAGTTGATGTATTATTATTATACGCACGAACGAACGCACATTTAATTATAAACGATGTTCACGGCAGACGGCGTGTGCCAATCTTCATTAAATAATATTTAAAATTTTTTATGCCGATGACAAAGATAAATTCTAAATTTTTCATAAACAAATTTATATAAATTAATTTTGTAACGATATACAAGTAAAGAAAGAGTGAAATAGAACGTATTGGACACAGGGGCGGATCCAGAAATTTTCCATGGAGGGGGCGCATATAAAATAAATTAATATTTATTAATACAAGTTTTATTTTGCATATTATTGCATATTTAGAGGTTTTTTAACTATTTGGCATATTTATGCATTTTTCTAATTTATTGCACAATTTTAGAGTATTTTTACCAAAATTTATATTTTTTTCAAAATATAAAATATAAGAGAGTTTTTGCAACGTATAATTATTAAAAATAAAACGTATAGAGCATTACATACGCATACGAATGTATGAATGTATTCGTAGCTTCAATTAAGTAATTAGTGTAAAACATATTATATGAAATAGTCTTATTTTGATAATATTATATAAATAGGTATACAGCATACAGGCATATTATATGATTATTCGATTATAAAAAATATTTGTTTATCGTATATATTTTCGTTTTACTATATGAATTATAATCGTTCGAAATTGTATTAAATTGTAAGATTGCAATATTGTAGCATGGTTTCACCAATTTTTATTTATATTATAAATAAAATACATATCTTATTTTTTTATTTCATTTGGGGGAGGCGCGCGCCACCTTCGTCCCCCCTTGTATCCGCGCCTGATTGGACATCTTTTTACTACAAATTACCATAATATAATACGAGTATAATGTTATTTCTATTTTAACAAAAATGATGGTATAGTGTAATAAATGCTAATTTAGTGACCATAAAATTTATCACTTTTACATATTTTTAGCACCGTTTTATTATATATTGGTATATTATGGTAGTGTTAAGTAATATTTTAAAAGTTAAACTTAAATATGAGAGATGGGTGATAGGTACATAAATTTAAAATACGAGTATTATTTTGTGTAAATTCAGTGCCGGATCTGGTATATTTTTTACCCGGGGCAAAGTATAAAATTAGCGCCCTCCCCCCTTTATTATGTCCGTAATTATTTCATCCATAAGAGTGTAATAACAATGTTATAAGAATATAAGACGTATAACACAGTATCTTAACACAAACTATAAATATTAATTTAAAAGTTGTTACACGTCGAAAAAAATTCATTTATCAGCATTGTTAATCGTGTTTTAACATCATGTGTCAGCTGAATATCGTAATTTTTTTTAAAAAAAATTTACGTTGTGTGTCAAATTTATAATTCGCCGCATATATTTACGCCGAAAATATTTGTAGAAATCGTTTTAATTTGTAAATAAATATTTTCGTGATCCGCTGTGCGTCCGTTATCGACTATCGATGTTATGAAGTTGCGACACAAATTTATGTTGCGGCGCAAAAAATCCATGTTCCACGGATCGTGTGTACGGAATGCGCTGAAAATAATTGTGTGCACTTTTATGCGGCGAACACGTCCACACACGCATGTCATATTTAGTGTCGCACGAACAGATTTGCGCCGAATACAACGCACAACTTAAATTGTTACTAGTGTGGACGCGGCTTTATACTTTTGTTAAGAAATGAATGAAAACTAGGTATTAATAATTAATATATACTAGTATACACAACTTATTTGGTAATTAGGCACCCCCCGATCAAGACTTCAGTCAAGTGTCTCGGTTCGCCCCCGCCCTATGAAAAATACTGAATAACTATTATTATTCACTTTAACCAGATAAACTTATAATAATAATAAAAAATAAAAAATAAAAAATAAAAAATAATAAATAATAAATAATAAATAATAAATAATAAGTAATAAATAATAAATAATAAATAATTATAATAATAATGTATAGCCTAATAATCAACTGTGAAAATAATATTATATTTTACGGCTTCTCATATTCGTGAGTATTCCGTCTCGTCATTGGGAGAAATATAAAGATCACGTGGTAATCAACATTGCACATGATATTTAATATATTTTTTCCATTTCTCTATTTATTTATTTTCTTATATTCTTTTCGCATATACATAAGTATTGATTAATTTTCTAAACTGTATTCAATTTAATTAATAATATGATATAATATATTATATGTGTATATATATTATATACAATGTCATCATCTTGTAACGACGCAGTTGATATAAGCTACAATAGTCTATTGTCAACGAATGTCATCATCGTTTTTCTATTTTGGTTAGATTTGTCATCGAATAATACAATATTATTATTATACTTTTAGTAGTCGATATTTCTTTTTTCTAATTACATCTGTTGAACTATCATTATAATAAAAAGAATATATCGAATAACAATAATATAATAATATTAATAATAATATTGTTATATTCAAGCATTAAACTCTACAAAAAATAAAGAAAAGGGTTTTTAGTTTTTACGATTCTAAAATATTCTTCATATTATTATAAATTTACTATCCGTTCAAAATTATTAACTATTATATTTAAAAATAATCCAGATATTATTATAAAAATGATAAATAAAGTTAGATATATAATCTTATAGGTTTTTTTTTAAATAATATTGTTAATAATATTCATATGACCATAATATAATTGATACAAGTTTATAAAATCCTGTAAATTTATATAAACATAGGTTTTTATGGACTATAAAATGTTTTCAGTCGTTGTTTCATCTTTCATGTTATTATAGTTATTTGATAACGACATTCATTGACACAAAACACGATTTATAGTTTTAATTTTTAATTGTATAATAATAATTTAGTAATGAAGTATTAAATTTATCTATAATATTGGCTATAACTACGTGATATTAATAAAAACTAATTAAGATGTACAAGAAATGTATTATAAATGTATGTATATTATGCCTTTCCGAAAATTTGATCGAGGAAAAAAATTAGGAAAAAAGAAATATGTTATTTAGGTACTTTGTTTTTCTGTCGTAAAAACTAGCCGAACGACCCCAATTAATTAGTGACGACCTCCAGGTTGAGAATCCCTGGTCTGGATAACATGTTCAACATCGATAAAAGAGTGTGTTACTTGCTGCGGCGGAGAGTGTATTGTATAGTATTATAGTGAGACCGTGTTTATTATATGCCTATACCAAAATAACAAATTACTACGCCAGTTAATACGTCATAGTTCATTACTCTCTGCCCGGCCAAAAAATTCACCCGCGTATTTTAAACGCTCTCTGTGCAGTGACGGTTTTTAGGGAGGGATGATAGGGGCGATCGCCCCCCCGGGCGTTATATTTTTTTTACACAAATAATTTTTATTTATTTATTTTTTTACAGTTATATAATTATATATAATATGTGTATATAGTATATAATATTATATTAAGTTATATAATTTGGATAAAAGTAAGAATTTTTGACAATGAATGGTAACGACTAACGACAATCATCCAACTAAAATTCACATTGGTTTATATATATATGTGGTAAAATTTTGGAACTGTTACATTAATTTTTCTACAAAATATAGGACTTTGAATATTTTGTAAAATTCTTGTTTTTATGTACCTACCTATATTATGTTTGATAAAATTAGCAATTTTTGGCTTTAAGGTCTGAAAATTTTACCGAAGTATATTTACATGTTAATTAATATCATATCAAAATATTAGAAAAATCCCTAGTCTCAATTTTTTTCTATAGTTGTTTAAAATTTATATTTTTATTTTAAACAAAAACCTTAGAATCCATTCGAATATTCTTCTTATTATTTCTCAATACTTTTACAATAAAAATTAATAGAAAAACCAAAAAATTTGGAAAATTTCATTGAAGAATACTGACATATATTTTAATAACTTTTCAAAATATTAGGAAAATCTCAACATTCAATTTTTTTTTATAGTTGTTTAAGTTGAAATTTCAGTAAAATTATTATTTAAAGTATTTATATGGATTCTTCCTAATATATTTCAATATTTTACAATAATATAAAATTTTACAATATAATAAATAAAATTGATAATTTTTTTTATTATATTGGCATTTAGGCGACAAGGGATTTTATGAGCATTTATATTGAACTTAGACTTGAAAATTTTATAGGGTATTCATTTATGTACTATATGTGTTCCAATATGGTCCCTATATGTGTGATAAAATTTTGCGTTTTAAATATTTAATAAAAAATGTCTAAATTTTAATCAATACCTACATTATCTGACTGAACTTCGCTCAGAATAGTTTTTTCGAATGGTTTATCATTGCATTTAAATTATAATTATAATTAATCACTATGATTTGCACATCTATATCCCTGCGGCAGGATAGTATCAGCTATTTATAATTATTAAAAATATGTATAATAACTTAGAATTTATTTATTTAGTTTAATACATTTTGTTGATGCTTTAGAATAATTAAATAATTAGGTACCTACTTTGATTTTAGTTCAAATTATCTTGATATATATTTTAAACACAAATTTATTTAATGTTTATATTTTAGTTGAGTAACTGTAAGCTGTAACCAATTTCTGATAATGTAATTATATATACACGGGTGGAGAAAGATTGATATTTGAAATCGCACCCCCCCCCCTGAAGTTTGATTAAAACCTGCCACTGTCTCTGTGGCCATATAATATGAAAATCTATACATATTTTACACTCCTTTAGTGTTCGAGTTTGGCTATAAGTATTGTATAGTCAAACCGAATTTTATATTTCTGGTTAGAATCAACAATAATAATTATTCCAGATAAAATAAAATCGTAACATTTTATTATTTATTTAAAATATATAATTACGTATATATTTGACTTTTTAATAAAAAATAATTTGACCTATTATACGAGTATAAACATTTTTAAATAAAATTGATTATATAAGAGAAATAATATTATAACAGTGATTAAAGTTTATTGTTTATGAATGTATGATATGAATGTATGTATATCTGTATATAGGTATGATGTATCTTTAGTTAATTAATTAACTATATTTTACAATATGTTATTTTAAGTAAAAACGACATAATAATTGAATAACGTAGGTATTAGAGTAATATTGTTTAAAAATTATTTATTTATTATTTATTATTTTAAATTATTAATTATTTTTTTAAAAATATTTTCTTGATTTCAAATAATTATTTTAAAAATAATATTTTTATTGCATTGAATTACCTATAAATAATTAAATGTTATGAAAATAATATTAAAATAATATAAAATTTTAAATTATTAAATATTATTATGACATTAATATTTACTTAATATTAAATTTTAAATAATTTAAAAACTTTTTCAATACCTATATCTAATAATTTATATATTATAAATATTTTTGATATATTATTGTTATATCAACTCATTAATTTTATGATTTATTGAAAATTAAAGTATTAAACAATACAATATTATAAAAAAGACTTGTATATTAATTAACATTTTTTATTTGTTAGGTTTTCAGAATATATTATTATAAATAAAATTATATATAATCTATTATTTTTTTCTTAAGTCATATAAATAATTTGTATTTTATTTTAGTGTGATTATATAATTTTTACCGATCATTTTTAATCAAACACAAATTGTACAAATTGTATTCTTTAAATGTGTATTAAATGTTAATACACATATGACTGTTCAACCCATAGTTTAGCCTATAATAGGATAATAATTGTTAATTTTAATCTAATATAAAAATAAAAATTGTATTATAAATATCATAGAGGTACAAACGTTAGTA
The DNA here is from genome assembly GCA_021307375.1 of Tetraneura akinire. Classification (NCBI taxonomy): domain Eukaryota; kingdom Metazoa; phylum Arthropoda; class Insecta; order Hemiptera; family Aphididae; genus Tetraneura; species Tetraneura akinire. Next base: position 796,620 of record JAIUCT010000131.1, read on the forward strand.
CTAATGATGGGCACTATCGACTAGTTTTGACTATCAATAGTTTGAAAAACTACCTAGTGTTTCTTGGAATAAATAAATAGTATTATTACATTTTTCGATGGTTGACTACTGATTAATTTTGAGTATGATTGTTTAAAGAACTACTAAGTTTTTTATGAATTAAAAACTAACTAGTTTTAAATCATACTACATAGTTATAAAATTTTAAAATTACCGAGTAATCCGTTGATCAATACTTCAATAGTATGATTTTTGTAAAATATCTATGGTCATAAAGAAAGTTATATATTTCAACAAATTGATATACCTATCTATATATTTATTTACAAAATTAATTGTAATTTTTTTAAAAAGGTTCCATTTGAAAAATAAATATATAAATTGGTATTAGATATTTTTACTTTAAGTTAAACCTTCCAAGGCACAATTTATAAATTGTGGAACTGTGATTTTGCTACAATAGTGGTTAGATAGTTAAATGGTGTTATTTATTATTATCCATTATGTTATGCTTGTAATAGATGACCTAAAAAATATATTTCCCCCCCTACCAAAGTGTTTTTAATCACAGATTCACAAACCTGACCACAAACTGTTATTCACTTTTAAGTAGATGGAGACTTAATTACAGTAAAAACATCTATGTAGAAGTTATAAATTAAAATAACCTAACCTAGTTTTAAAATTTAAGTTACAATAAATGGTGGTGCCTGGGTAAAAGGAATAAGTCCAAAAACACTAACATAAACACTACTTTTGGGAAATTTAAAAAAAACTGTCTAAAATATTAAAAAATTATAAAAATTTAATGTTTTAGACAGTTTTTTTTAATTTCCTAAAAGTAATTTTGGACTTATTCACTTTTATCCGCGCATTGTTCAAATATTATTACATATTAATATTATTATTAATATATATTAATATTAACATATATTATTAATATTACAATTGTTAAATATGATATTAATATTTCACATATTTTTAAGAAAAATAAGATTTATTTAGATTTTTAGGGAGTATCTTATTGTGTCTAGCACTCATAATTTGTCCAGTCTTTGAAAAAATTATTTTTGATGTAACAGATGTTGTGACTAGTATTATAGAATATTTCAAAGCGATTTCACTTAATGTACACATAACAGATTTATGTTTTAGCTAATATTCAACCACAATACTATGAAGATGTTGATAAGGCATATTCATGTATTGTCTTACTAAATATAGTATAATAAGCTAATAGCACTACTTGTTGACGTAGTGTGAGACTTAATATTATTTACATTTGGTTGTAAAAATGTCCATAAATTTTCTGTGGTTTCCTTACATTCCACTTAATAAAGTTCTAAAATAAAATATAAATTAATGATTAATGTATATATATATATATAAATATTTTTTACCAGTATTAGAAGGAATATTTATTAAATTGGACATTTCTGAAATAATAGATGATTCTGCATTCTGCTTCAGAAACATATTTATTCATTTGCAAAGGCAGCTTTTTTGAATCTGGGGTCCAGCAGGATAGCCCGAGAAAAGTAAGGTGTTAATGTCTGCTTTTCTAATCCTTCAAACCTGACTAACTCGTGTTCATCAATAAACTTGATTTGACAAATTGCCCAAGTTGTGTAACAGGACTTTTTGCTCCTAATGATATTTGTAATCCAATAAATAAATTTAAATTGTATTACCCATTAAATAATAATTTAAAGTTAATTATTGTAGATAAAATTAACAAAATAAAACAATTGCAATAAATAAATTACCTCTTACTAATGGAATTACTTTTGATATGGTGGGATATTGTTCTGCAGATAGTTCTAAAATTATACTGTTAAATGGCTTTAATAATGTAATTATATCTTCTATTTCCCATTCTTCATGGATAAGACTGGCTGGAGCTTCATTTAAAGAAATCATGACGATTGTTAATAGTTCTTTTAATTTTACTAACCAATGCCCTGCTGTAGTGATGGTGTATTAAATCTGAAATATGTTTTAAGCAATAACAATAATATAAATTAAGTTATTATATTTATTTAAAATACTAAGAAAAAAATTAAATTATATAAAACAGATGATTTTTAAAAATAAATATAATTTAATTTCCATAAAATAATAAATTATTAAAATATAATATGATACTACTAACCTTTTAGCAATTGTCTTCCAGAGAAAACCAATCATTTCCAAGCCAGTTGGATGATTACACCTATAAACAAAAAATATCATTAAAGAGATTTTGGTAACAAATATTAATTTTTTACACTATTAAGTACCCAAAATAATTCTTCGCCTATTAAAATTGATAGAGCTTAAATAGCGATAACAATATTTAATAAGTTATAATATTTATTGAAAATACTAAGAAAAAAATTAAATTATATAAAACTGATGATTTAAATAAAAAAAAAAATTCAAAATACATACTAATAAATAAAAATAACCCAAGTAATGGACTTGGGTTTTCAATTTATTAGTATATAAAATATCCACAAGAACTCTTCTTAACAAATTATAAATATATAGTTATTTATTTTATTAATTAATACCTACATATTATATTAAGTTATAGTTGTTATGGCTACACCTACCTAGATCAATAATTAATTATAATATTATACATAAATACCTATTAAATTTATTAATTATTATAGGTACTTCAAATGTTAATTTACAGTTTTATATAGGTATCCAAAAACTAATATAGTAGGTATATCCATTGATTAAATACATTTAAGTTGTATTATAAAATAAAATTGTTTAATAAGGTATTATGGTATATATCTTTTAAGTAGTTAAAAACAAACATCTGAAACGTTAAATAATTACATACAAATATAAAACATTGCATAATAATTATAGTATATACTATAGTACCTATATAATATTATAATTAATTTAAAACATTTAAAAACTAGGTCTTAACTCATAAATAATAAATTATTAATTTTATAATATCTATTACCATTATAAGTACATCTATTGTATTGTCAACATTTTAATACATTTTTAGTTTCATTTTTTATATTAGAGTTTGACTGATTTTATTCATGAAATTTATTTATTCTACAGAACAGTTTTTAGTTTTACAGAACTGATATCTAGTTATAGGTTTTGTAAATTTTCATATAACCTGGCATAAAAATATTTATAAGTATAACAAATTTTAATGATAAATAAATAGATTTTTGAAATAAATTATTTTAATGTGTTACACATATTTTAGAAGAGAGAATATTGTAAGATAGCCATAATCAGGGTTGGGATTTTATACCACTTAAAATTGCATAAATATTTTAATTCAAAAACAGATAAAAATGCAAAAACTCTCAAAAAGTCCAAAAATTGCAAAAAAGGCAAAATAAAATTTTCAAACCGAGTTCTCTCTATCATGAAACAAATTTTTAACTTACTCTGCTATTTATTAAGCATCTCATAAGAAATATACAAATGCTATAAAATCCCAATCCAGGCCACAATTAAATTTTAATTTAATACATTTAAAAGATATGAGCAATTAGCATTAATTTTGTTTTCTTTATGCAAATTAACGATTACATAATTCAGACTATGTATTTTAATTTTAAGTCTTTGATTACAATGTTGTAAAACCTTAATTTGATTAATTATATGTTGATAAGTTTTCCAAAATATTTTTCTTTTTCTAGGAGTTAATAAATCTTCTCCAGTACAATCACCAGCATATCAAAACATTTTATGTTTGTTACTTGAATAGGCGCAAATAGCTAAAAATAAATGGGGTGGCTAAGCCCCCATAATATATTGGCTAAATTGTCAACATAAAACTACAAATTATATCTTAGAAATTTCTATTAATTTTAATAAAATGTTGTGTTTTTGTTAATTAACCGAAATCTTTGGTTTTGAAAAAAAAATGTTCAATTATGTCTAATTTATTATAATAATATAACCAAATAGGTATATCAAAACAAAATACTATAGTATAATATAAAATATTTTTTGATTAATGATTTTGATGAAATGACTTTATTTTTGTCTTTTTCCAAATTTTTATTTTTAAAATTATATCTTAGAAATTTTTATTAATTTTAATAAAATGTTGCGTTTTTGTTAACTAACCAAAAACAAATTGGTTTTGAAAAAAAAATGTCCAATTATGTCTAATTTATTATAGTAATATAACCAAATAGGTATATCAAAATAAAATACTATAATATAATATAAAATATTTTTTGATTAATGATTTTGATGAAATTACTTTATTGTCTTTTTTCAAATTTTAATTTTTAAATAAAAATTAATACAATATTATTTGGGGGTCTTGATGTATTTTGGGGCCTTAGTTCCTCCAAGCCACCCTATATTTATGCCTATGGTTACTTGTAGCATCAACTATAATTTAATATAAATAATAATATAAATTATTTTTTATCAGAAGATGAAGTATTAGATTTTATATTCTGAACATCTAAATTCTAAATAATTATCAAAATTATATTGTAATTTTTATATTTTAATTAAATAGGTATATATTCATAAGATACTTACTACTATCTGTTACTTCTTCTTCTATAATGAGATTTTCAAGATCCGTCATAGTTGTATTTGTACAAATATCTTTTGACATTGATACATTTTCATCAGCTATTCCAAACACAAAATATTAATTTTTTAATTTTATATTATACATTTAAATTTAATAATATTATGATACTAAATTGCTAACTATATTCTGTCACTTGGTCCTCCTCCATAACTGCATTTTCATTATCAACTACAAATTATAACAAAAGTAAAATAATTATTTGTAATTACAAATTTTTATTAATTTAATAGTATTTAATAGTACCTACCTGAATATTAATGATTTATTTGAATTAAACACTCTAGAAGGAACAGCATTAAGATTTAATATAGCATTCCCAAATGACGATTGATAATAATAATCATCATCCGTAAAATGTTGACTACAATGTCTAGTATGCTGTGTCAGTATAATATTTTTCTTCGAGGGCAAAATCCACTTTTATTTTAAAATTAAATCTTTTGGAAATCTGTAGAAACATGTCATATTATAACACAGTTGTTAGACTACCCAATAAGTTACTAATATTCTGTGGCTACATTAATATTTAGGTACCCATATTAGGTGTTCTGATTTAACCACAACAGCAACACTTTTGAACCATATAATGTTTCAATGAACACAAATCAGTAATCACAATTCACGGTAAGCAGTCAAAACTCGTAAGTCGTAATAGCAAATAGCGTAAATCCGTAATAGTAATACACTTTTACATAAATAATCGTGTCGTATAATATTGGCATTGCATATTAAATATTTGTTGTTAAAATTTATCAAATGATAACATCATAAATCTAACTTATTACTAGTGCACCGCCTCGGTTGGTGGCTGACTAGAAATACAGATCGCGCCCGACATCGTTCGTAAAGACATGTCGTGCCGTGTCATCAAGATTTTACATTATTTTTAAGTCATATTTCAGTATTCGGCTGCGAATACCTGTTAAAAATTATAAATGCAATTATGACAGTACCTATATGATAATATTATATTATTTTGAACGCAACTATTTTTATATAAACTGAATATCGAGTAGGTAATAGTTGAAGGCAGTAAACCAGTGATTCCCAACCTGGGGGGCACGCCCCCCAAGGGGGGCGTAAATACATTGCTGGGGAGGCGCAAGTAGTCATTACGAAATACATTATTTTTTAATTTTTTTTCATTTATATGGAAAAACTATAAAATTAATAATTGTCCATTATCATTCATCGCTAATTACTCGTTATCTGTGTTAATAATTAATAATAAATAAACTACATTTTTATACTTTCTACATTGTAACTTAAATAAATATTTAAAAAAATTATTTTTACTTATTTCTATATTTTAAACCAAATAAACCTTTTTTAAAAAATTTTAATTGTTGGGGGGGGGGCGTGAAATTTTTGAAAATTTACAAAGGGGCGTAGAATAAAACAGGTTGGGAAACACTGCAGTAAACGATTACGCGAGTACGCGTCAACCGTCTACGTGCCAACGTAATTACTCGTCTATTTGAGTATGCGAGTACGAATTTACCCGAGTACGCGTCTTGCGTCTATGAGGGTTTTTGTAAGTATTTTATACAAATATTATTTTATAGTGTCATAAACTATTCTATTCTATTGTGTGTCAAACTGATATATTATAATTATATAATTATATTATAATTTTATGTTCATATTTTTAAGAACATAATAAAAATTATTAAATGAGAAGGTTACAAATTTATAATGTTAATTTAATTTGAAAAGAAAATTACTACCAAAATATTATTTATTCTAATCGATTATCGATGTATTCGTACTGTATAGTGATATTATGTAAAAGTAAAAATTATAGTAAAAATGCCTAGGCATTATATATATTTCCTAGGCATTTTATAGAATGACGAAACGAATTCAAATACATTCCCTAGGCATTAATGCATTATATATAATGACTAATTTATGTTTGGCAATATATTTATCGCTCAAACTATAGAAATACCCTCAATTCAGATTATATTATTATTATGAAATAATAAATACGAAATAAACCAACAATATGAAAATGAAAAACTTATAGAAGATGTTTTGCGCTTAAGAGTTAAGAACTTCAAATGTTAAGAAAGGTCCACGTGATTTTTTGTTACAAAAAAGGTCACTAAATAATAGTGTTTGCAAATTTTATTATTATTTTTTTAAAATTTTATTCTGTCCTGCCACTGGTAATAATTAATTAATACTAATTATTACATAATTATTAAGTTACTGCTTTTGATTCTAGTATAATCATGTTGTATATTGTTTATTTTAATAAATTATTATTTTATAGTAATTAATTTAGAGATCCCTATTTCACGTGTATTTAAAAACACGGCTACCCGTGATTTTAACAAAACGATATTAAAGTCCGTGTAAATAAAATATACGGGTAAATGTATGTTGAAATCCATGTAACCGTGTGATTGTGTTAATAGTTTAAAACTAAAAATGTTATATTAAACGTATTAAAAATGAATTATTAAAATTAGTTGAAAAGTAATTTTTAATACTTTGCCTAAATGAGTTTAGTCATTCTCATTCTATAAAATGCCAAGGCATTTTATGCTAAAATTATATTTTTTAATACTTTGCCTAAAATTGATCGGCATTATATATAATGCCGGAATTATACATATTGCCGGTAACATATTATATACTCGTATATATACATTTTTTTATTCATTTCATTTTATTGAAAATTATTTGTGAGTAGGCATATCGCATATATGATATATTATATACACGTCAAAAAGCAAATTATGTCGTTCGTGTTGTTTCGATTTAATCGTTGGTACCTCGTACCATGGGCGTAGTTACGGGGGGGGGGTCCCCCCATGGCCAATTAACATTTTGATTGTTTATTGAAAATTAATATGTCTTGGGTCATGTTCATACAAAAAAAAAAAAAAAAAAATAGTACCTAAAATACGTTCGTTATCAATTTTTAATCATTTCTAATTTGTTAATTTTTTCTATTAATTTTGATAAGTCTAGATATTATAAAACGTAACTACATAATAAAATAAGTAACTATAACAGGAGCAAAACACATTATTATCAAACCGCTAATCTACTGCTAGAATACTACATAGAGAAGTTCCTATTGAACCTGAAGAAATATTAAATATTATGTCACAGAAATCTAGAAAAATAGATATTATTTTATAATTTAAATATTTTAATATTATGTATTATAAATAGGGCTGGGATTTTAATGCCCTAAAAAACCTCGAAAAATGCCCTTAAAAAATGCAAAAATGACTTAAAAAATTCAAAAAATGCACTAAAAAAATGCATTAAAATTATATTTATTATAGCTTAAAAATTGGAAAAAAAAATTTAATTATATTACATTGTGTATTTTTTTGGTTTTTTTTTTAATAGTATATTGTACGCTGTTACTTGTACAGTTTTGATTTACTTCTGGTTTAATAATCATTCACTTTAAAATAATTAAAAAAAAAAAAAATGTTTATAATTTAACTTGTTTTTGCTGGTTTTGGTTACTAACCTGTACAATAATACATAATAGATTAATAGGTATATAACAGCTATAATTTTCGTGGAAAAACCTAGCTATGATAAAAAAATTTTCGACGATACTATAAAAAAAGTACCTATATTATATATTTTGTACATATAATTTAATATTCGTCCCGTCTGTAGTTTGTGAAAGTCTATTGTGAATCGCAACAACAACTTTCGTTCATTTTATGAAGAAATTGTGAAAAATGCTCTAAAAACTAATAAAATGCACTAAAAACATCAAAAAATGCCCTAAAAATGCATTTAAGTTTAATTTTGTCAAAAAATGCAAAAAAAATTACTTTAAAATAATCAATATCACCCAAAACACATTTTATACATACGGACCAACGTTTCAAAACACCAGAAAAAAAGATGCATTTGCATCAAAATCCCAGCCCTAATTATAAATCTATAAATTTATAAATATTAATTATTATCAATATTAAATATTAATTAATAAATATTATATTAATATAATTATAATAAAATATTATAATAAGTTGTATATTACTCGTATAATATGCAGTGGCGTAGCCAGGGGTGGTTTTTAGGGTTCAAACCCCCCCCCCCTCTTTGATTTTTTATATTTAAAATATTTTTTTTATATTTATTAATATGTGAATATTTATATATATATATATTTATTGAATATCCTCCCCCTTTACAAATTTCTGGCTACGCCACTGCCTCGTACCTATTTCTATTATACTCGTATTTAAATTTAAAATTTGAATTTTTGTTAATTATTCATAAAACGAAAATCAATTTGTAAACATTAAATCGAGATTGTTTTATCCGTACAGTGTTTTATAATATTACAGTATATTAGGTTAGGTCAGAGGTTCCCAACCTTTTTGACTCACGGCACCCTTGAACATTTTCTAAAAATTTGGTGGCACCCTATATTATTTCATTATTGTTCGAATTCGCAATAAAGCGATTCTGCGAATTCTGCGATAGTATTACCAAACCCGCATCAAAATCAAAACATTGTATTACAATATTAAATATTAATACACAAAATATGTGTACACATGATGTCATGATATAACTTTTATAAAATATTTTTATTTTATTAAAAATTATAACATATAAAATATTAAAATGATGAAAAATATTAATTATGATTGTTTTATAAATAATTTCGCGGCACTCTGGTTGGGAATCTCTGGGTTAGGTATTTAACAGGCGTAATAATATTTAAAAAACATATTTTTTACGTAATAAACATATTTTCTATTTTTAAATAGGCTTCTTTCGTAATAAATACCTAAGTGTTCTTAAATACGTGTTATAATAATATTATTATTATTTTTCAGATGCTGTTGTGCTGACGTCTGTTGAATCCGCCGCGGTCGTGGAAAACAACGACAAGCAACAGTTACAACCGAAGAACACAGAATCCGCGGAAAATGCGGCCGTCGAGTGCGACGACGGCCGCGTGGTCAACTGTCGTACGTTACCACTATTCAACTATACCGACCTGACGCCGCCGCCCGTGGGAGCCGACGCGGACATACTGCAAGACGAGAATTGCCCGTCAGTAATAATTTCACCGCCGCCTCCGCCATTAATATCCAATATTAAGAGCTTAATTAATGATATCGATAACAATAATAATAATGCGTTAAACTATCGTAACGACAACGTCGACGACGACGACGACGACGACGATGATGATAATGATGATGATGATGATGATGATGATGATGATGATGATAATGATAATAATAATATTCTGGGTGACGACTACGACCACGGTTGTTTACCCGGAGCGGCAACAGAGACTACGCAGAAAGTAGCGACCACCAAGACCACTGTTACGGAGGACTTCGATCTTTACAAATATCGCTATTTCATAATGTCCTTGATATTTTGTACCATTTTGTTTATATTGACCCCCCGGTTTTATTTGTACTTTATATTACTACTCACTCTGTTGGTCTCATTCATCATAGTCATCGTTATCATCGTCGTCTTGTACTATTTACTGTTCATGTTGCTAATATCGTTTATTGTTGTTACCGCTATTCTCGTTATTATTATCGTACATTATCGACCTTACGTTTCTTTTGTTTTATTACTATAAAAATAATATTATTGTACAGCCAAGACGATCACAGGCGCTATAACATATTTTATATAGGTAGGAAGAGGTGCTACGTATTATGAAGTCTTGGCCACCTCAAATATGTTTTCATTAATGAAAATTTTAATTAAATTACTTAGAAATGGCAATTGGCAATGTGCAATGAGAGTTTAAATTCAATAAATTTGATTTTTTTTATTATTATTATTTATAAACGTGGTTTTTTTAAGAAATTACAAATTATCTTTTATATTTCTAATATTGACGTTTCGTAATATTATTATATATACCTCTGAAATTTAAATCTATTTTTTAACTCTATTCACGCTTATTCCGACAATACTAAACAAATAATTTCCAACCATAATAGTAACTAGCAATTGCAAGGGTTATTATAGATCGAATAATTTCTGTTTTAAATTTTCTTCCTTAAACTTATAAGGTACATAATATATTATATGCTATCTTAAAAACATAAAAATAATTTAAATATAGGTAAAAACCAATGAAATCGATATAATAGGTAAGTATATAAATAATTTTTAAACAAATTAATATTAAAGTTAATTAATAAAAAATAATCGTTACTTTATAATTTCATTTATTATTTTTATAATTGTAAATCGTAGATTCTATTTAACATTTAAAAATCTGATAATTTGAAAATTATATTTTTTTTATATATTATATACAATATAATATCACGTACCTACTATGTTTTATATCAATGAAACTAACTATATAAACTTATTTGTTTTTAATTTATTAATAATAGGTAGCTGTTAGAAGTATACAACTTAGGTAGATACATGGAATAATTAAGAATTTGATTGAAAAAATATTATCTATCCAAAAAACACATAAACTTAAATATTTAACAAAGAACTATATAAATTTTTGAATTCAAAATTATTTGTCTTATACATATATAAGAAAAAGGAAAGTAGGATAATATAATTATTTCTTATTGTTTAATTATTAAAACATTAATATAAAAAAAAAAGAACATAATAAGGTGACATTGTCCCGATATAGTTCTAAGGGATGCATAATCTAATTGATGGAATTAATCCTTTTATATCTTTATTATATTATGATACGCATAAAAAAATAGTATTTATGTTATACATTTAAGAAAAATCACAAAAAGTCAATCTACCAACACAATTAAAATTACAAAATTAACATTGATTTTCATTTCTAAGTAATAGTAAATATATATTATTTAGTACCTATTAATAATAAATTTAATTGAATACTTAATTTGAGTAATGAAACCTTATTTGTATTTACAAATTATTCGATGTGGTTATATTTACGCCTTTGGTATAATATTGCCCCTCTCCCTCTCCCTAGTGAAGCACTCTTGTCAGTGTTTAAGGCTCATTACTATACCATTTAACTTATTATTATTGTACGGAAGTTACCAAAACATTACAATATAAAAATTAAAAATTTACATTTTATCCCTATTTGTAATTATTATAATTATTACCTAATTACTACCCAATAAAATGCTTAAGAAAATGGGAAGTAAAATGTACTCGTAGGTATATGAAAAAAAAAAATTGTAATAATTATACTAATGTATAATGTACTAATGTAATAGCTTAAAAAATTTTAATATTCATATTTAATTAATAAAAAAAAAAAAAAATAACACAAATACCCGACTAATATAATAAAAAGTATAAATTATTATTTATTTTTTTTATGTTTTTGTGATTCATGATAAATTTACTACGACTTGCAGTTTGGGTACTTTTGCGTTCTAATTGTGTATCTAATTTAAATCTTTGGATTAAATGTTTTCAAATGACAATCACACGTGCAAGGGATGGGTAAACTACTAAACTAATCTAATAGTGGATCACATAGTCCATAATACAGAAAAATGTGTTTTCGGAATATTAAATGTGAAAAGCGAAATTTGGTTACCTATGCACAAATTTTTAATGTAATTTTAAATTGTAATTTTCAGTCTTTTTTTAATTTTTTTAAAATTAATCATAAATTGCTAGTCGCATTAAGAACAGTAACAAACCGCATTTTGCCCATCATTGGACGTGCATTTACGCATGAAGAAATTTGCAAAAATGATGATGAATTACAAATATGATAAAGCGAATTATGACAATTAAACAGTTAACATATTGTTTATATGAAATTAATCGAAAAAAACTATTACTCAAAAATTCGCCTCATTACATATATTATCGTTTCAGCACAAATTTTTTAACAGTTTTTTAGATACTGAGCGAAGCGAACTTACCATTAAAAAACCGAATATGGCTTTTGGTTTTTTATTTCCGGGGAAAAAAGGTCCGGAAAAATACGTTCCGGGATTATACAGTTCAGAACTATACTCATAACTGTTATTATACGTTTTTATCCGCGATCAATTTTCGCGCGATCAATTGTCGGTACACCAGGGAAGAGATACAAGTATAAAAAGGATAGTGTTGAATTTTGATTAACAGTACTGTCAGATTTGCGTATTTAGGTGACTCATTTAGGGGTTTTATCTTTTATGATAAATTATTTATATTGAACGTAGTGACAGATAAATGTAAAAATTTGTATTCGGTACAAATAATATTATCTGATGAACTTCGCTCAAAATCGTTTTCACGAATGTAATAATTATTTATCATTGCGTTCAAATGTTAACAAAAATTCAATACTATCTTCTTTACATCTGTATCCGTTCCCTTTTTTTTATAATAATTTATTTATAAATAATATCGCCCATTTATATATTCATTTTATGTTAGTTAACAATTTAACATTGTTATAATTTTTTTGTTCTTCATTATTCAATATTGATTTTCGCATTTCGTAACTTTTTTCTATTTTTATCTCTTAATTAAATATCTTTAGCCGCTAATACTCTATAGTTTTTAAGAGGTTACGCTTAAATAGTAAGATAATAGGTACTTTTTTCTTAAATATTTATTTAATATTATTATTTTCGTCCATATAATTATTTGCGGTTATTATTTATACCTAGTATTTACTTATTGTAATATTTAACATTAATTTTTTCTTTCCCTTTACACAGATACAAAAATTTGGAACGTCATTTGCGATGCGTGGATGTATTTACCAGACGCTGCATGACAAACGATCAACGACGAGCGTTTTACTCGCTGTATTCGGTGCCCACGTTGGACATGCAAGAATTGTGTACCGAAGGCGGACCTTACAGGCAAGGTTAGTAAATTTTTCATAATTAGGTAATATATTTGTTATTTGTATCGAAATAATATACTTCATGTTTTTTTTTTTTTAATAATAATAATATTAACAAGCATAAAATAATACGACTGAAATAAAAATAATAATAATAAGTAAATGTCGTAATTTTCCACCATTTAGCACCCTGCACCCTTTAACACAGGCCCCCTTGAAACTAATGTGTAAAATCGTTCAAACCTTATAACAATCATATGCTATTCACGTGATAAAATAGTAATAACTAATAATATTATACCGCGTAGGCGTATAAGTATAGTATTGGTCTTTTACATTTTTTCCAATTTTTACAAATCTATAGATCATAATATTTTACAAACATATTACTTTTGGTTTTTTCAGATATTACCTATTTTTTATGTTTTCACATTTAGAGTACTTGAAACATGCCGCCTGTTTACGTAATGTTTACACCGAATATGTGGAATGTGGCCGTCGTCATCAGAAAGAACTTGCTGCCCTTATGGTGGACCATAATCAGCATCAGCAGCAAAAGAGCGACTTGACTTCAACGACACCTTTTACCGGTACTGATCAAATAACTCAAAATTTGGGACACTTGTGCGGGTAATTATAATTTATTTACTAATAAAATTATGAAATTCGTGAATTATGCTGCGTTTGTTATTCAACCATCGATATATACCAATCCATTATAATTAATCGATATCGTACGCATTTATAATAGATCATTCAAGGGACATTTGCAATGCGTCAACGGTATTGTCCGTGCAACATGCGGACAGGAGACCGAAGAATTCGCCAACCAATTTCTGAGTCAGATGGCCAAATCGTTGCTTGTAAGTAGTATTAATAAATAAAATGTAAAATTAAAAAGTACATTTATACAATACGTGAATATGTTTATTTGTTACATATACATTATACATAAATATTAGGTATTATTGTCTAATGTTTAACACAAATGAAAAATTACCTATAACACGTAAATTAAAATAATTTTAGTCATATTTTATAAAATTTTAAATTAACTCTAACCAACATAATACCTATTGTTAATATTCAATCGACTTAATTTCAACGATTCTTTATTATTTTATATCATTCTTATATTCATTATATTATTTCAATTGCAAATATGTTATTCTAATTAGTCATTTATTTATAATAAACCTATCTACATACGAGTATTAGTATAAGTATATAATTATTAATTACTAGGAAATTAGTAATCATTAGTTACAAAAAGTACCTATATAATTTTAAAATTAATAAATAATTAATTAATGTTAAAGATTATATAATAATAATAACTAGCGGGATCGGTTAATATTGTCTTAACAATAACTGTATAAACAAAGAAGGGCGAAATACCAGTGACTTTCGCGATAACTCACAAAAAAAAAAGACGATCTGATACTCCTGCCGCAGGGATATAGGTGTGCATATCATAGTACTTAATTATAATTAAAATTTAAATGCAATGTTAAACCATTGCATTCGAAAAAACGATTCTGAGCGAAGTTCAGTCAGATAATGTAGGTATTGATTAATATATTGCCGTTTTTTCGTCATTTCGCTGGTGCAATGGCCACACAATTTTACAATAACCTGCCTAATATAAATATTGTATATGAAACTAAAACTAAACATTCATGACACTCTTAAAATTTACTGATGATGACGATGATGGTCAGGGGTGGATAGGTAGTTTTTTTGTTACAGGAAAAATTTTAAAAAGGCCACCAAAATAAAAAAAATTGCTCGCATTATTCGTATATTCTTATTTTAAAACAATAACTTGCAAAATTGTTAAAAATCGAGTGGTTCCAAGGGGGGGCACTGACATTATACAATATGAGGGCCCACAGGGAAAATCCCTTTTTCCCTATGGGCCTATCTACTCCTGATGATGGTAACGAACTAACGACGATGGGAATGCTAGCAGTACTAAACGACCTAGGCAGCCACTCACATAACTCGCACTGATTGCTGCATGGCGGACTTACGCGTAACGGCGAAACCGCGGTAAATATGTAAATACGTGAACTGGCACCAATCCCATATTCGGGCAGACACGATGTGTACTAATACGATGTGTAATAATAATTTTTTACCTTATGAATTGGGTGACCGAAAGAATAAATAACGTAGTAAAAAACGTAATAATAATAATGTAATATTTGCTTGATTAAACGAACAATTAATGGTATAAAAGTTATGTGGTAACTGGTAGGTATACGTATATAAACGACGACAAAAAACACGAAAAAATGACAATTATTATAATATTACGACGTACTTGTTGCTGTAATAGTGAACCGTAAACGATAAACGACAACGAAAAATACGGGAGTTGCACGTTCACAAAAAATATTATAATAATATCATTAATAATTATATCCACGATAACAAGTTTAATTAATTTAAACCATACATTATTATAATATTATGGGATAAATATGACGAATAAGATTAAGATATAGAAATATTATATTTTAATATTAATTATTAATAATTAGGACGGGGAAAACGGGAAATGGTAGGCACTAGGCAGCATTATCGAGATATACGTAGTTATCGCGCAATTTATGCGAATAATAATAATACGCGCGGAAACAATAACAATAATAACATATTATTTAGTTTTAGTATTTGTATTGCTGGATACGGAATGGAATGAAGAGTCGAAAATTAATTAATTTATTAATTAATCAGTTTTGTCTTGAGATTCATTATTGATTAGTATAACAATATATGATTTGTACATGATTTAAAATATTTATATCTACATACAACTTTTTTTTTATTATTTTTTTAAACATACAATTGATTAAATTGGTTCAATAATATACTGTATTGATTTTATTTTATTATCTGGGTAAAAATGCAGTATTATAATGATATTATTATAGAACATTATGGGTAATAATAATATTGTGATCTATTTTTTTTTTTTTTTTGTAGAATATATGTGATAAGTACACAAATGAAGCAAGTGATGGTGGTGTATCGTGGTTACCATCTAACAATAGTGCATCAAAAAGCAAGACAGGATCAATAGCTTTTATTATAGCTACAGTATTCATTTTAGGTAATCATCAACGGTGATGAGGATAGATTTTTATTATTTTGTGTAATAGACTATAGCAACAATATTAACATTTAAATGTGATATTGTTAAGGGAAAACAAATTTATTGTATTGTAATAATATTGTTTTCATAAAATGATTTAAATGTTGTATGTATTGTATATTATACACTGTCCTTTCCTTTCCACGCCTAATTACTAATATAATATAATTGTAATATATTACATAATTAAAACATTATTATTATTTATTATTAATAGCCAAGCGCATTAAAATTGCGTTTGTTCATTTAATTAAATTATAAATTGTAGCTGTAATTGGAATATAGTAATTATAATATTATTATTTATTATTAGGTATAGGTAGTAATTATGTACGTTATTTGTATTATTTTTAGTCTGTTGTGTATCCTCTCTTTAATTATTATTATATTGTAATAAACTAATACCTATGTAACAATGATTTATATTTAAATTAAATTTTATTTGTATTTATTTTGTGTTGTAGTTCAAACATATTAAAACATAACGTTTGAAAATAAATAAACAAACGGAATATAATTAAAATAAAAAATTAAAATAAAAAGCATAAAGCAATATTTTGATATGTTTTTAAATAATATGTATATTGTATATATACTTCAGTAAAATTTTCAGACATTAATACCACAAAAATTGCCAATTTTATCAAACATTATATACATAAAAACGAGAATTTTACGAAATATTCAAAGTCCTATATTTGTAGAAAAATTAACGTAACGGTTCCAAGATTTTACCACATATATATAGTAGCTACGTGAACACCCAATAAAATTTTTAAGTCTCTCAGTTCAAAATTGCCCGAGTTTCGTGAAATATTGAAATCGGATTCGTCGAAATTTCAATTTTCGTGAAAAATGCCGTTTTTTCATCATTTTTTGGTCGTTTTTTTTTTTATCGCGTAGGGTTAATTTTGAGAAATTCGAAAAATGTCCTAAATAAAGTAACAACTACATCCACTTTTCAATCGGAAACATATGCTATTCATGAAAATCGGTCCATTATTTCGGTTAGTAAATGTGTCTTTTAATACTTAAAAAAAAAAAAAAGACGAACATCATTATAAAACCAATACATTCTTCGCTTCGTTTAAAATCTAAAATATTATCTTTATTTTATATTATGTTTAAAAAATTTGTTATTGTAGTGTGTAGTCAAGTATGTATATTATTTAAAATTTGTATAAATATCTTGTAATATTTTTTCAAGGGGCCTTTTCAAAATCTCGAATTCTGGGTCTTATAGGTCCCAGGCCGACACTGGTGGTCGAACGACAGTCGTGTATAATCGGTGACCCGCATTAGATATATCAGAACCTTGTATTTTAAAGACATTAAATTATTTTAGAGTAATTGTTGTTTTAATTGTTTAATTCGAGAAATACGTAATCACATAATCGTCGTAAATTCCTAAACTTAGATTTCTACAAGGTTTCAAATTTTAAAACAGGAAATTGTATTAATAATCACTAAGATAAATCAGTTCTATTAAAAATGAATATAGAATGAATTTGAAATTAACATAAAATATGATATAATCAATATTATGATTATAATGTATGAGACAATAAAGTTTTTATATTTAATTTCATATAATATAGCTATTGTTTAAAAGTAGTCAAAAACCTAATTATTGTATTAAAAAATATATATATTAAGAAAAATATTTTGTTTATTCTATATGTTTTTTCCCCTAAAATTTCAACATAAAAACATCACACAAGTAAAAGTAGGTACCATATATGATATTAACTTTGTTTATCATTTCAGTAATCACGCATACAATTAAAATAGTACAATATATAACAAAATTGTACAATAATTGAAATTATATATTATGTTAAATAATTTCAATAAAATATATTTGCAAATCTACAAAATTAAATATTAATAGGTAACATTAAATTGATTATAATTGTTTTTTTTATTACAATAGTTATTGAATTGAATATTTTATTTTTGACATAATATGTAGTACTAATATGAATATTATATATTAACTAAAATAATTATTTTAATATTTTACAATCAAAATTTACAATCTTACTTATTAATAATATTTTAACATACAAATTTAATTAACACAATTTTAATTTATTAGTTATAAATAATCATGTAAATATATAATCTAACATAAGATAAAATTGATACTTACAAAAAGAAATTCAATTAAAAGATACCTAATGTTTTTTTTAATAAACCGGTTAATTATGAAATATAATATTAAAATACGAAACATCATAATGATGCACTTGACATTATTTATTAGATAAGAAGGGCAAGTGATAAAAGTAATTAAAGGCAGTGGAGAAATAATAAAGCCATTATGTCATTATGCCATTATGAACATATGAATATCACTTTGCAGCAGTAGCCGTTTCACATGTTTTAGGGTTAGTCAATGTAAGGTTACTAATGAGCCGAGTTCCTGAAGTCATGGATGATGGTGTATTAGGTCTAGATACCGAGGATGAACGATCATCTTTTCCAGGGACCTAAGAAATAAAATAATAAAAGTTTCAATAAACTAATAATTAAATAAAAAAAATATAAGTAACTTAAAAGTGTCATTATTATTATAATATCAACAACTATAGAAGGCAAAAAGGTACACACGAACATCTGTAAACAACACTTTTGACAAAAATTTGTTTTTACACTTAAGTGAAAGCAACATCATTCTATATCAATGACTATTACTTGATTATTGATATAATTTTGCTATCTCATTTTGTCTTTCTACAGTCAACATTTTTTATTTACTTTTAATATAATTGATAAAAACAAATTGATTTAAAAATAATCAAGTTTAAAATATAAAAGATTTAAAAAAATTATTAAAATGATAAATAAATAAATTAAAAAATATTAAACCATTCTTATGATTAAAAATTTACATAGTAAGAAGGTCTACATTAAACAATTATTTTTTAGAAACAACTACTAGAAAATAATATAAAAAGAATAATAAAAATAAATATATTAACCTGTTCATCTTCACCTTCACTGACTTCAATAATTGAATTCTGTTCAATTTCATATTCCTTAAGTATTCCATCTAAACTGTATTGTTTGCGATAATGTATATAAAATGATTTCAAGTGAGTCTGAGACTTTGTTCCTATTAATTCAGCAATAGTTTTAAAATCCTTTCCATATTTCCGCATTCCTTAAATTTTTTTAATTTATTATAAAAGATTTATCACTTAAGATATTATAATTAATCCATATTTAAATATACAAAAATTGAAAAATTATTTAGGTACTATACATATTTTTTCTATAAAAACAATTAGGTACTTATAACAACTTAATCATTTGTTAATTTTTTTATAAATCTTTAATTTCAATTTAGAAAAAAAGTTTAATAGCTCGTAATTAAATATAAATTATTTGTATAATATATATGAAGTATACACAATGGTTGTATTGGAAGTGGGGTATGGGAAGAATGCCATACTTCTACTTTCTTTAATTAACACAATCCATCCTTCCTATATTATACTTTATATTCAAAATTGTAATGTTACATACTAGTATAAAGGGCAATTATAGAAATTATTTCTAAGATTTTACTATATAGATACAATATAAATAGAAATTAGACTTAAGTAAATACTTGTCGGGGAGATTAGTCGGTAATGTATAAAAATATTATGTTTTCATTAAATAATTAGGCATCTCTCCACTTATTTTGACCACCGAGTATACAAAATCAGTTAATTAACAAAATAAAATGAATGTTTTGTTTTTTTAATATAAATCTCCATTAATTCATTTAAAATATAATAACCGTTTATATTATATTTTTAACTCAATTATTATGAAATAAAGTAATATAAATTATGTTCAAAATGTAAAATAACCACAGAAAATTGATTTACATATAATATATATATTTTGTATTACCTTGGAGAGCAAGTATCACTTCATTATTATTCCATCGAGAAGTAATACGGTGCGATGTTGGTTCATTATTTCTATATTCATTAACATCTAATTTTAGCTTCTTATTCATATGTCCAATATCTTGTTTGTTAGACTGTATCTGAGTCATTAAAAATCAATATTCGAAAAAAAAAAAAAAAAAAAAAATTATTTTTGAAAATCTAGTATTAACATACATACTTTGCATTTTAATGATACAACCTCATCATCCATGGCTGATAAAATAGATCCTCCTTGACCATCTGGTGCAGATGCAGTTGCTTGAAGATCATGATTGACATACATACCACAAGGCGGTAAACATTTATTACGAGCAACATTTAAATGGAGATTGTTAGGATGTGGTGGACCTAGTGTTAGTCTAATAGCACCATTATTCCTCCTATTTAAGAAAAAAATTAATTATACATTATGAATTAATTTAATAACATTCAATCAGAAACTATAAATATAATTTTTTTATTTAAAATTTAAATTCATACTTAAAATGACCATTGCATGTACCATACATTGATCCTTTTGGTGTTTGATGAAGAACAGAGACAAAAACTCCATTGACTGAACATGACGGTTTTGAATTTCCTTCTCCAAGGTCCTTCTGGAAAATTAAAATTGTATTCAAAATATGATACACCCATATTTTCTATCTCTTATTATTGAAGTAATATAGCAAAATTACAACTATACAAAACATAAATTGGAATACTAATGCATATTAAATTAAGAGAATAACATCTATTGTTTCCTGTTAGTTATATCTAATATAATTAAATATCAGGGCTATTTAAAATATGAAATAATAAAACATAATATATGATTTTATTGTCAGATTAAAAATCCAAGAATAAATATCAGAAATACCTCACATTAAATTTTTAAATAAAATTAGCTAACATTAACAATTATAAAACCTTATATTAATATGGACAATTAAAATCAGCCTTGCATAGTTGTTATTTTGCTAGAGATTCATAGGCGGAAATCCATTGATGAAGTTGGGGGAGCTACAATATTTCATCATAAACCTAACTGTAGTTAAGATATCAATACCAACTCTTAATAAATTCTAAATTTACTGAACTACTGAATACTAAAATACTGAGTAATTAATATTAATTCACACACGTGAGTAAACATGAATTATGGAAATTTGTATGTTAGATCGGATATAAAAGTTACCTATGCCATGTTCGACTTTGATTTAAGTTTATAAAGGGTACTATCACGTAAACACTTAAAATACTTTATATTTAAATACATAGCACAAACATAATAATATTATATTTAGGTAAGTAAAGAGTAGGTATATAATAATTATAATATAATTAATTAATTTTTATTTTGGATAAATAGATTAATTTTTAATATTTTTTTATACTACTGTATAAAATACACATTGTATAATGTATAACAAAAATTAAAATATTTATTTTATTTTAAGACCATTATCCTTGATTTTAATAAGTTATAAGTAATAGGTAACCTATTAACCAATACTGGGTATAAAACTGTAAAATAAAATATGATGTGTATAAATAACATTTCCACATTTATGCGTCCATTGCGTCATGACTTCACGAGGCACCATCACAATAGACAGTTTTGGTTTTTCTATAAATTTATTATTTAGAATATTATATGAGTTTATAGGTATTCCAAATAAAAATACTAAATTGGCAATAAAAATAATTATTATTCAATGGACGAAAAATAAATCAATTGAACTGTGTTCTGTATTCTAATTTTAAATTTTAAATAATACCTATATAAAAATATAAAATGTAATATACTCGTATATTATAAATTTTATATTTTATAATCAAATTTACAATATAAAAACAATTTATTATGTGGTGTTATAATTTTTAAGTACATTTTAATGCTTTGGTAATAATTTTTAAGGGGGCTTGTCAGGATCTTGGGGGGACTAAGCCCCCTCAAGCCCCCCCCCCGATTTCCGCCAATGTAGAGATTCTATAGGAAAAACAGACAGTATTATAATAAAACATGCTAGTAAGATATTTAAAAATTTTCAAAAAATATATTGATAGAGAAACTGTTATTCATATTAATTAACACCTGAAAGACCTTTCTTATATAGAGACTTATATTTTTTTTTATTTATGTTTTTAAAAAATTAAATTAATTTTATAATTTTTAACAATAAATATTAATTGTACTTGACTAATTGTTCTTTTACCCTTATTAATTACTGTGTATTAAACAACATAACTATTAATTATAATTGTTCAATAGTTACATAATGTC
The DNA here is from genome assembly GCA_021307375.1 of Tetraneura akinire. Taxonomy (NCBI): domain Eukaryota; kingdom Metazoa; phylum Arthropoda; class Insecta; order Hemiptera; family Aphididae; genus Tetraneura; species Tetraneura akinire. Next base: position 819,381 of record JAIUCT010000131.1, read on the forward strand.
TTTTTAGTTTAATGTCTCACCCTACAAATATATGTATACAAATTCATGGTTCGGTAGTTGTTATAAATGATTCAATTTATAAATACCTTGTCATCATCAGATTCAGACTCAGCAGAACTGGATCCTTCTCTACTTCCATTTTGATTATCATTTGAACGCACATTAGATAATTTTATTTCTTGTAGGTCAATAACACTATTCTTTTTTCTTTTATTTTTCCATAAATAATAATAATTGACCAATGATGCAATTGGTTTATCGGACATCTGAAATATTTTTAATACTATGAAGTCAAATTACATTATTTTTTATTTTATTTTAATTTACCATTTGTTTAATGCGTATAAAGTTTTTCCCAACACTATTAAATGCAGATTCAAATGTTACTTTATCATCAGTTGTCCAATCATCGGGCAAGGGGGCAAAATTTTCTAGATCACTAAGAGCCTTATCCATATCATGATGATGCCAATACAACATACCCAATGCTTGTTCACTATTATAACCATATTTTTCTTTTGATAGTAATATGTATTCATTTACTGTAATAAAATTATAATAGAATAATAGCTATATTGTAAAAAAAGAGTTAAATAAATAATTATACATTTAACTTCTGAAATATTTTCTGTTGGAGCCCAAACCGACAATGCTTTTTCATTAAGTCGCTCACGCCTGTGCGCTAAAAAAAAGAATGCATTTATCAAAATATAATAACATAATATGCACATTAGTGATATAATAATTTAAGTAAATATTAATAAACAAAACATACTTGAAAGTACTAATAATTTTGGAATTTCAGCTTGAAAATCACTGCCAACTCTTATTTCTTCAGCTAACAAAAAATTGTATATTTATTATCATATTATAGAATATTAAAAAATGGAATAAGACTACAAATTCCATAGTTAATAACCTTTTAAAGATCTTTGATTCATTACAAAAGATATACAAATTAATAGTTTAGAATCAAGTACCCATGTTTTTATTAAAAATTAAATAGGTATATAAAAATATAATTTTTTATAGATTAATATATTGTAATAATATATAAAATAAGAAGAATATTTAAACAAAAATAATCTATATCATGAGAACTTATACCTAATTTATTCAAAAATATTAACTAATTCCTACGAATTTGTAAATTTTAAAGTGTGAAATAGATTTAATGATTACTATTTTCTTGAATAAGATCATTGATATCCATTATTACAGAATTTATAGACGGAGCTGGTCGCTTACAATTTTTCAAATCTTCCAAATTATCGTTAGCCAAATTTCCTTTGAAAAAAAACTAACTTAAACTATTAGACATTAGTAAAGTAACAAACGAATGACTTGGGCATGTAATGAATAATACTTCATATATGCTAACAAAAAAGAACGTAACGGACATTAATAAAAACCTTATGTATTTAATTATTTATTAAAAGACAAGGGTAATAAATTAAGAAGTAAATATTAAAACATAAAATTTGACTTGTGATTAAACACATCATATGAAATATGGGATTTAGAAAATGGCAATTTTTCTATTCCATGAGAGTATTTGAATTTTTTTTTTTGTTAACCATAATAAACATTTTTACATTTTAATTACTTTTACTTCAAGGTTTATAGATATCTATAAACCTTGCTTTTACTTAAGATTAGGTTACACCTTAGGGCTTAGATCATATACTATGGATAGTATGGATGGAGCCATACGTACATTGTTTGAAGCCAACATAATAGTTGGACCTGACTGCTATGCGCATGCGCGTTAAAAATAATCATGGATCATGCTGTTTATGATGGTGTGATTTGTGATGAGAATTGCAATTTTCAAAAGTATTAAAATCTGTAAAGAAACCACGATTGAAATGTTTTATATTAGACTATTTTAATATTATATATTATAATTACGGTAAAAATACCCTTTCTAAAAGTATTCAAAAATTAATATGTTATACTTATAATATATACAGGGTGATTTTTTTTATCATGATCCAGCTAATAACTTTAAAAATATAAGTAGTTTTTAAAATTTTTTTTTTTAATTATTACTATACTCGATTCAGAATAAGATCGGTAGTTGCCGGCCAACTTCTGCGCATGGGCGTGGCGTCGATTTAAGTTGGGTGCCTAGCGCCACAACTTTTACGGGAGCGTCGTTTATTCTAGTAATGACAATTAACGTGTTCACATAATTTAAAATACATTGTGCCCACTCAATGACTGTCACGCGCCGTGCGGTACTGAATTGTTTCGTACGCCACGTCATGTGTAGTGTACACCATAGAAAAATAATATAAAATTTATATTTATATTTAATATGGTTAACAAAATAAGTATTTAGCGGTAATTTATTTTACTACCTACCTTTAAACCTTTAATCTTAACATTGTTATTAATTTATATTTATAATATTGGTGAGCATGCAGCAACCACAAATTAATAATTATGATACCATAATTAATGATAGTAATTCAATATAATATTAAGATCCATTATCGATTATGTTGCGAAATTTGAAATCATCTAATTATTATCGATGCGATATGTCGATTATTGTTGATGTTACCGCGAACTCCCCTCGTCTATACTTTCAAATGTTAATTACTCGTGAAGTATAAGTCGGATTTCCACAAACTGCACGTCTAAAATTTTATTTAAATGCATTCTTTAAGATTTTACTATTTAAAACATATGTTGCCATTTGAAAATTAATAGTTGATATTGTTTTATCATATAAGGGATGAGGGTACAAATATTATAACTATGAAAAAATATAGATCAAAATGTGTAGTAATAATTAAAAAAAAAAAATTTTAAAAACTACTTATATTTTTAAAGTTATTCGCTGGATCATGATAAAAAAAATCACCCTGTATAAAATGTTAAGACTTAAAAATAAATTATAAAATTGCTATTGACTATTATTATTTATATTGTTATAAATCTATAGTAAAATACCTTTTCTAAAAGTATTCAAAAATTACTACTTTATAATATATTTTCATTCTATTTAATATTTATTTAATTTATACATTTAGCTTAATGTATTTTATCACTATACAGTTATTGGTTGGGTACAAGTACAATAAACATTTTTACCAATCTTTTAAAGATAATTTTTGATCAACTCTTTCAATTTAGTGTTGAATATACAATACGTCATAATAATATTACATTTAAATATTTTATAAATTAATAATTGATAGGAATTTAAAAGGATGCTAAATACAATATGCATTACCCAGTATACTGATAAAAAATAATTGTTTTTATAATAGGTAAATATATTTATTATTAATTCATTTTCAATAATAATAAATTACATAAGTTGGATAAAAACAATTTTCAAATAAAAGCGGTGAAATATATTATATAATTATTGTTTCTCGAACGAAAATGTGGAAATATCACGATATATTAAGGTGACGCATGCGCATATGTAATAGGTCCCATAGTTATGTTGGCTTCTAAGTTCTAATTGATATACGAGAAATATACCAGGTGGCTCCATCCATTTTCCATTGTATATGATCTAAGGGTTACACACACAGATATATAAAACAACTAGATAGCCGACTTCCTATTACCAAGGTGGATATATATCCACCTTGCCTATTACCTTTAGAAAAAATTGTGAAGTAAGACGCCATATACGAACAGGGTAATGTTTACATAAATATTTCATGATAACAAAAGTCAAAAAGTGATAGTGAATAATAAAAGTAAAAATTAAATATTATGATCACAGATAAGATATAAATATATGGCAAACATATATATATATATTATATATTTATTTATTTATTTATTACTTTTTTTTTCACGGACAAGTGTCCATTTACAAATATAGTGGGATAGAAAACAATATAGGATAACTTAAAATAGATAACATATATACATTAATAAATTGTTGATTTAATTCTGGATTTTTTAAAGGAAAAGAAAATAAATGAATATTACTGCCTTTCTTTCGTCTATTTACACAACCGTGAACAGAACATGAAACAATCATTTTATTATAGATAATTTATTAAAAACTTGTTAAAAAATTTACACAGGAAATTATACTTTATATTATATTTTACAGGAATAATATAATAGTTTATTTAATAAAATATATAAATAATAATAAATTATAAATTATAATTTAATCACCTATAATCTATAAAACAATGTTTTATATACCTATCAATTTTTATTTTTTATATATTTGAATATAATACAAATATAAACAATTTTATTGTTGAATTTATTATCATTATTATCAGTGATCACGTGATTGCCCTGTTGGCTTATGGCTGCCTACTTCTCTCATAAACTGGAGTCGGCTATCTAGTTGTTTTTTATTATCTGTGGTTACACAATATGAGTTGCTCACCTGACAGTGGACAGCTACTGTACTAGTGTACTTGCATGACAGTAGCTCAACTCGCATCATCCGGTCACATAGTAGAGAGTCACATGCGAGCTGCTGCTTGTGGTATGGTGGGGGAATACGAGCATATAATATAATAGAACCATTTAGCATTACCATGAGGACACCACGAGGAGGCGGTTCTAGTTATCCTCCAAAAATTGTTTATGTATTTTTTTATTTTATACTTTTTTTATATTAATTTACAATTATATTTTTATGTTAAAAAATAAAATAATGATTTAAAATTATTAATAATTAAAAATAAAATTTGTTTTATACAATTTATATCACTGTGGATGACGATAATTGGTTCTACTTGTTTTAAATATTTTTAGGGGAGTTTACATACGAGTAATACGGTAGCAAAATATTTTTAGGGGAGTTTACATACGAGTAATACAGTAGCAAAATATTTTTAGGGGAGTTTACAACGTTTTAGGGGAGTTTACAACGTTTTAGGGGAGTTTACATGTGCCCTATTAAACACATTTGATTTAATTTCAGCTTTTCCGAATTTATATCTTACTTATAAAGCTTTATGTACAATCCCAGCAACATCAGATTCAAGTGAACGTTCTTTTTCCAAGTGAAACTTGTAAAAAATCGTTTACGTTCAACAATATGCCAAGATAGATTGGAAAGTATATTACTCTTAACGGGCACATGTAAACGGGTTCAAAAATTTGTATCGAAGATATATATTTTTTTAAACCATTGTCAACCTCTGGCCTGACTATCTACCACTTACCAACCTCAAAAAAATCATGAGCAACCGCCCCTAAAAAACACGGTCACCACTGTTTTACAATGATGTGTTTTTTTTTTTTTTTAATTATGAAGACACCTTTACTACCCGAAATAATGCTCCGATTATCACGAATAGCATATGTCTCCTGTAGGAAAATGGATATAGTTGGTACTTTACTTAGGTCATTTTTCGAATTTTTCAAAATTGACCCTAAGCGGTAGAAAAAACGACGATTAACGGCAAACTGAAATTTCGACAAATTTGATTTTAATATTTCACGATAACTCGGGAAATTTTTAAGTTAGAGACTTGAAATTTTTTTTTACATAACAACTATATATATGTGGTAAAATTTTTGAACCGTTTGGTTAATTTTTCTACAAAAAATAGAACTTTAAATATTTCTTAAAATTTTCGTTTTTTTTTTTTTTTGTATATAATGTTTGATAAAATTGGCAATTTTTGGCATTATTGTCTGAAAATTTTACTGAAGTATATTTATATATTACTTAACATTAATTCAAAATAATAGAAAAATCCCTAGTCTCAATTTTTTTTTTTTATAGCCGTTTAAAGTTGATATTTTTGGTTTAAACGAAAAACTTATGTAGGAAATGACGAAAACCGGCATTCACAAAAACTTATGGCTCTATGGGAGACGCGTGTAGTGTAGTCGGCGTAACATTCCCAAACGCTACCTTGGTGTTAAGCACCGTAGCCATGCATCGACAGCGGATGGGTGACCGCCGTTTTGTTTTTTTTTTTTTTACGTCTGAATCATCATATCGAAATATTAGAAAAATCCATAGTATCAATTTTTTTTTATAGCTGTTTAAAATTGATATTTTTATTTTTTTGTTTTTATGTCTGAAGACACTTACTATCCGAAACAATGGTCCGATTTTCACGAATAGCATACGTTTCCAGTTGGAAAGTGCAATGATGAATCATTATATTTGAAAAACAATTCTGGAAGAATTATTACTGCCAGATTTGGGTATTAAGGTGTCTTATTTAGGGGTTTTATGATAAATTATTTATATTAAATGTAGAGAATGATATATGTAAAAATTTTAATCGGTACAAATATTGTCTGATGAACTTTGCTCAAAATCGTTTTCACGAATGTAATGGTTTATCATTGCAATCAAATTTGAATCAAAATTCAAAACTATCCTTTTTATACCTGTATCCTTTTCACACCAATATCTCTTCTTTTGCTTTTTATCATAGATATTAAATCACGGAAATATACTTTGACTTAATATCAACGTACATTAAAATCAAATTAAACTTTTGTGATCTATAGAAAATATAATTAGGAATACCACCAGCTACCTAATAAAATCAAATGAATATCAACAATAACGGTATAGGTATATGAATATGTTTTATTTTTTCTATATTATATAAATGCAATTAAATAATATTGAAGAAAATTTTATACAAACAATAAAAATATTATTGGTGAAGTTTAGATTTTATAATTATTACAAAATTAATGACTAAATGATTTTATATAAAAAGATAAAATGTATATTGGTATATGAAAAAAATTATAAATACATATATGTTTTACTTTTCATGAATGATTTTCTAAAACAACAGTACAATTTTACACAAATTATACAAAGAAAGAAAAATATAATATTTCCAAAATTTGTAATGTTTTGAATAATTTATTAGTGTATTATTTATTTTATAAATTAATAAATTAAAAATATAATTTAATTCCGATATTTTGTTATAGATGTACGTTTTATTAACTCAAAGTTAATTATTTAATATAAAAATAATATGAATAAAACAGTATAGTACATAAAAAAAAGACATTACTCAATACAATATAGAAAGGGATATAGAATATTAGTTTTACTATTTTAGACCTACGAAAAACATAATATTCGAACAGCGATATATATCAATATATTGATTTCTATAAAATAATAATATACAAATTAAAAATGATTAGTTTCGCAATGAAATTTTTTGTACATGCATATATATGTAAATCGGATTGATGAACATTTAAGTAATAGTATATAACATAACGTAAAATATTAATTACAGACTGTTTAACAGGTTAGTCGGAATCGTATCTGTAGTTTCATATTGTAATCGTAGGAACTTCTGGTAATAATCCTCTTCCTCTTCATCTTGAGTTCGATTTTGATGCTTTTCGACCGGAGGTTTTACTTCCTGAAATGGTTGTTCACAACGATCTTGCTGAAATTGGATGATGTCAATCAATTGACGTTGTTGACTAACAAGTTGTACATCTTCGTCGTTTTCTATAGGTGGCTTTATTTGTGTTCCGGGTTCGTCATCAATAAAAAATGAATTCAATTGACTAACGGGTGGTAACAATTGAGGATCGCCAAAATAGCATCCTAAGTTACCTTGGTCTTTTTCATTCCTTTCGGGAACTTCTTCATTTTCCAAAGGTCCATCATTGAAGAACTTAAGACTAGTATTATTTGTGACCGCTGATTCCGCAGCCGCTACAATACTGGTGGCTACTAGCGTGCCAAAAGGTCGTCGTCTATTAAATTCGGGCCGTAAAAGTGGACGCCCACGATCTACCAGGCTGTTGTGAACTGACTGTGATTTTGCAGGGATGATAGGTGTGGTAACCGAATTCTTCATCGGTATTGAAATTGGCCTCGTCTTAGTTACCATTACAGATGTTGTTTTAGGAATGACCGAGAGAGTTTCAGTAGTTTTTTGAAGTAGTGATTCATTATGTTTTTTATTTAACAGCGTTGTTATATCAGTTGACGTTATCATCGATTTGTGATTAACATTTTTATTAGTCAACGGTATTGCTCGTGGTAGTAGTGAAGGAGATTGTTTGTCTGACACCAAAGTAGTTGAATTTATTTCTAGCGGATTATTGGTCACTATTTGTTTTTTAACATTTATCGCTATTGGTCTAGTTCTAGCCGAAGTTCCGAATAACGATTTCTGTAATATTGTATCGGTCGGACATTGATTGTAGTTCCCTTTAGTTGTAGCTGTCGTGGTTGTCGTGATGGTCTGTGTTTGGACTACTGTTTTTACTGTCAACACAGATGATTTGTTTGATTTATTATCAACAATGATCAACGGCTGTGATTCTATTCCACATTTTTCAACATGTTTAGTGATGTTTGGTTCATTAACATCAGCTTCATTTGTATCGTAATTCGTTAAAGACGCAACAAAATTCTCAGGAGTAGGTTTTATGGTTTCATTAACAGCTAGAGCAGTTTCAAAATCAGCTCTCCTACGCAATTCCAGTGTGCCGGCACCACGCCCAGCTTTGGATAGCCTTTCTTTTATCATTGCACGGACAAATTGTTCACATGCGGATGCTACTAATGCACATGCTTCTGTCGAAACGTCCATTGGTGCCATAACGGTAGGACACCGGGTTCGAGTAATAGTTACTGTACGTAATTCCTGTTTTGTAATATTCGTAGTAATTATATCATATTCATTATCGGCTTTTGTATATGTAGCTATATTTTTGTTACTATTATTATGTGATATCATTAAAGGTTTACTTATTTTGTATGAAACAGGATCAACATTACCTGATATTATCCCTTTGGGTTTTTCAGCAGGTGTTGCCGTAGTTGTTACTACTGAACTTGGTTCTTCTTTGGGATATTTTGATTTCGAGTTAGTTGACGGTTCTGAAATTACATTTGAATTAGATTTCTTATATGGTTGTAGACATTTTAATTCCTTACTCGATGTCGCATTAGACACAATTGGGTTAATAGTAGACCCAGCAAATATTTCAGACTTTGATCTTTTATTGGTCTTTTCTATCAATTCCATCGTTTTTGTAGTTGTTTTAGACGGAATAACCAAAGCTGCCGTTGAAGAAGACCGTTTGACTGGTATGGAATATCGATTACTCTTGTCGGGCGATGTTTCTGATAATAACGATAATGGCTGCAACAATTGTGATTCTAAATCTACAACTAAATCATTTGTACCCAAAGTTTTAGTACGCGTTTTATTCTCCGATGAGGTTTTTGGAATGGTATTAGATTTAGATTTAATTTTCTTAGAATGTGGTAGTGTTGTTGAAAATGCAACCGATGATATCCGTTTAGATGACCGTCTTTCTGAATGTGAGGTATCAACAGAATTTGAAACGAAATCTTTTGATTTTGATTCTTTTAATTCTGCAATCCGTGTTTTAATTTCCTTTATAATTGTTATTAATGAGAATCCAGCAGTACGAGCACAACCACTCCAAAGATGAACATCGTGACAATTTGTGTAAATAGGGACATGAAATCTTTTTTCTAATAAATCCATAACAGTAGTTAATTCTATTGGTGTATTGGTAGACATTGAGATCTTTTTGTGATCTGTAACATGTTTGTTATTTGCAGGACTATTCAAAAGTATGGATTTATTATTATAGGATTTTAAAGTTGTGCATAAGAATTCCATCCATGATCGATGTGGTGGCACATATGATGCGATAGAATGTGCTGCTGTCATGGCCATTATAGTTGTAACAAATCGACCGTGGATAATTTGTTCCATAGATCCATTCTCAAATTCATGATCGCGGAACATAGGGATAGGCGATCCACGCTTGTCTACTGTAATAGTATGATTTACTCGTTGATAACGATTAAGAGTTTTTTCTTGTACAAGATTGTTTTGCGGTTGAAGGTTGTGTTTTATTTTAACATCTTTATTTCTAATATTGTATTTGTTTTTCATATTATGATCGTTTCCATGCGATAACTTTCTTAATTTGGTCATTTTTTGTTCATTAATGGACGTCTTTGACTCATTGGTTGATTCACAATCAATTATTTCTAAGGGTTTCACAATCGCAGCAGCATAAATTGCTCTTATTATTCTAATCATATTAGAAATTGTACGGCGATTAGATTCTAAATCATTTTCTACTGTAAGATAAAAATTTAATTGAATTGGTTGTCCATTATAACAAATAGAAACAATTTTCATTTTATTGTCGTCAATTATCTCCATATTAGACGGACATTTTTTTGTAAGCATAATTTTTGGCATATCCGAGTCATAATCATCCAAATCTATTGGTATGTTAATGTTGCTCGTCGTGTTTATAACACTTTTCTGTGTTGGTTTACTTACAGCAGTGGTATGTATGATATCACGATCAAAGACAGATTTAGAAGATTCATTAGATAAGCTTTTATTATTGATTTTTTCCTTATTGTTTATATAATTAATATTATTTAATCTTTGATTATTTTCCTCAGAGTCCTTATTAATAATTTTGGTGTTATTGTTTTTTAAAGTTTGACATTGGGGTTCAATAGATGAAGGTTTAGTAGTGTCAGGATTTAATATTTCAGTACCGGCATCAATATCTATAGTTTCGCCTTCATCATCAGAATCTATAATGGTAATAGTGGTAATTGGTTTTTTTTCAGGAATAGTATTTTGTGTGATATTTAATAAACTTTTTTTGAACGACAATAATTGATGTGGTTTTAGTAACCAAAGCAATGACATTAAGGTTTCTCTATTCGAAGTTGTCGGATGGTTTATTGACGAATGTGTAACAAAATTACATATATTTTGTTTTGGATTTGTTGTTAAGTCTGATATTGATGTCGATATATTCTTAGAAGAAAACTGTTTTGATATTAATTGTATTATATGTGGATCAAAATTAATGCCGTTTGGTGTTTGTGGAGTAAATTTAAAAGTGAATTTTGGATTACCAAAATGAGCTGGATGTTGCAAATTAAATTTAGTTGAAAATGTATATACTTCCTGATCATCTGACATATTAGGAGGTATATCAATATTTAATAATGCTTTATAAGTCATCGTATGTTTTAATGACTGTGAAGTTGACGAAGTTAAAACTGATGAATGTTGTGTTTCATTTATAACCATGGATACTTCTTCAACCAACTCAAGTACTCTTAATTGCAGCCATTGCAAATATTCACTAATTCGATTTAATTGCTTTACCGACGAAAGCATGGTAGTATCTTTTGCAGCTTTAAAGGGTTGATCGATATTTTGATATTCGTATATCTGTTGTTTTAAATCTGGAATGTAATCGACAAAAAATTTCTGACTAGTCTTTTCAATGTCATTCAATTGTGCATTAAGCCAATCTATGGGGAATTGAACCAAAAGTTTATATAATTCCATCAATGGTTTCAAATGCTTTTGCACTTGGTCAAATCGTTTTAGTAACAATAATTGTTGATTTTTCTTTTCAAAATTCTGTTGTTGCAGTAATAAAAATAAATTTGTTAATCCTAATGCTTGTTTCTTTAAATGTTCTTCTAATGATTGTTGTTGTTCATTATTTGATAATGATGGTATTTGAGGATTTTCAATCAAAATGGGAGATTCAGAATGATGTTTCGAAGTTGAAGGTTCTTGTAAGTCTTCTAGCAAAATAGAAGTTGAAGACTGTTGTTCTGAAGTCGGTAAATCGTCTATCAAAATAGAAGTTGAAGAATGTTTCGAAAGTTCTTGTGATTTAAGTGTCACAATAGGTGTGTAATGTGATGAATTGTGATATTGCCGTTTAATGTCAAGTAATTGTATTGGTATGAATATTACCAGTCTCTTATCATTTAATAATAATGGTTCCTCAGGAGTCGTTGATGAATTTTCTTTTGAGATCGATTGATTGATAGATTCATTCGAGCTTATTGGGTATTCAATTGAATTTGGACAATATTCCTTTGAAGTTGATGGATATTTCTTAGAGGTTGATGGTTTTTGTGGTGTTAAAATCACCGAAGACGTTGATGTATTTTCATTTGTATCTGGTAAATCAATTGTTGTTATGAACACTTTTGGTTTATGTTCTTTTGCTGATGAGCATGTGTTACAGTATGATGGTGGTTGTGGTGTTAATATTATAGGGGTCCTTGATGGTTCTTGCGGTAATTGTTGTAATAGTGATATATGCGAATCAGAATGTGAATTATTAGAACTTTGTGGTAATATAGATGGTTTTGGCACATTATCTTGATATTTTTTGGTCATTTTTCTTAGTTTCTCCTCTAAAATGTCTTTTTGATTATGTATCAAAAAGGTTAGGTTGTGGAGAATTTTTGTAGTTGAATTATTTTGTAAATCATTATTTTCTTGTTTTTCTTTTACAATTGAAGTATTCATTGTAGAGAGATTAGATACTTTCTGGGGATGTAGTACTCTTTCATTTCGTAGCAATTGGTCTTGTAGTTGAAATGTATTATTCTTTTTTAATATCGATTCTTGTTTATGAAGTCGTCTTTCAATAAGTTCGGTCCAATTACTTCTAAAATGTTGGATGTTGGTCAATATAGGGTGTTTCTGTTTATTAATTAATTTTTGTTGTTGCATAACTGAATCTTGTTGGTCATTTGAGTTTTTCAATAGATTGGGTTGCATTAAATTTTTCATTGATAACTCTTGTTGATTTTTAGTTGTAATCGCTCCATTATGTTTAAAGATAATATTTTGGAAGTTCTGTTCTGGGTCCTTTGATTTTTTTGTCGGTGCCTTTTGTATTAATGGTTTACGTGATAAATTATATTGAGATAATGTTATCGATCGTTGAATTTCTTGCCGTCGCAAAACGGACGGATTCAATAATTGCATTCTTTGTTGTAATAAACGTCTTACTGATAATGAAAGCGGTGGTTTATTAATCCATTGTATTGCAGCCATAATTCCTGGATGCTGTTCGCTTTTTTCACTAGTATTTTGTAATTTTACTAAACGATCATATAGTTCATTACAAAATATTTTATTCGTCCATCTAATTACATGTAATTGTCGTAGTCTTCTTTTCCATCTCGTTTGAATTTCTCTTCTTTCAGCTTCTAATTGTCCCCATACTGTACCAAAATATTTCTCTGAATTATCATTGATAATTGTATGTCCAATTTTTTTCTTTTTAAATCGGTCTTCAATTAATACTACTGGCATATCTTCTGGTTCACAATCGGTTACATTATTACCATTATATAAACATTCATATGTAATTAAATCATATTGTTTTATACGTGGAGGAGGAGGTGTTGGTGAATTTTTAACACCTTGTATTAATAATATTTTTTGTTGTTGTTGTTTTTCAATCATATCCTTCTGATATAGGTCTACTTCATGGTTAATCTCTGAAATATTAGTTTGTAGCTGTTCTAACCACCTAGCTTCAGTTTCTTTTAACATATTTAAAATATATGGTTCCAAGAATTGTTTTATTTTATTGTTTTCAGCGAATGTTGACCGTCTTGATATAAAGGACTGTTCTTTAATGACAATTGTTGGTGATACTGATCCAGTTTGCGGAATAGTTTTCTGAGATTGATTGCTAATTGGTGACATTGACATCGGTAAAATTTTCTGCTTTAATCGATTAATATCATCGAAAACTAATGATGATATTTGACGATTCCAACCTACGTTTATCCACCATTCAAACGATCCTCTATATATTATTTTTCTTGGGTCCCGAAAACATTTTGGTGCCAAAAAATTTGACGTTGGTTTTAATTTAGAAATATCTAATTCAGTTAAATCAAAATAACAATGATTTTGCTCTTTGTCCCGAATTTTTTTAAATAATAACTGTTCGCGTAGCGGTAAGGCCTCGTTATAATACTCAATAGGTAAAGTCGCGTATTCACCAAGCGCCAAGTAGCATGGAGTTTCTATTTTTTTTTGTACATAATTTGATTTTCGTAATTGTCCTCGTTCTATTGTGTGTTTTTTATTTTTATTATGTTCATTATGCGATAGTATATTTACATTATTCTGATAATGTTCTAATAATTGCTTTTGTTGTTCAAGCTGTTTAATTTGATCAAGTCGAGTACACTGGTTTTGGCTTACTAACGTATTGGATAATTTTTTAAGTGAATTTCGTTGATCTAGTAATACTTGATGTATATTGTTTGTCGGTTCTCTATTATGATACTCTGATGGTATTTCTTCTAAAGGTTCATATCTTTGTGATAAATTTACTAACTTTTGGCTATTACTATTATCAAAATTGTACGATTTATTAAATTTGTCATTGTTATTAATGTTACTTTCTAACTTGTCATTTGCAGGCCATAAGTCCCGCCAATACTGTTGATCGTCAACAGCATTTATTTCTTTGTTAAATATTTGTCTTTGATCTAAGATGGCATCTTTAAGATGGCAATCGTTTTTAGGGATAATCTCAGTTTTGTACATTTTCTCACATTGTTGTCTGATTTGTACCAGAAGTTCACGCATTCGTTTTACTGTTTTTCGTCCTTGTTCCTCACCAATTGACAATAAAGTATTTTGTTCTTGTTGATGGTCATTAGATTTATAGCATTCATGATCTTTCAAAACTATTCCCTGCTGTTTCTGCTGCCCAAGATGAAGATCGACCTTTTCTGTAAATTTGTCAGCCATGTTTCCAAATGTTGATGGTGATGACTTTTTTTTTACTTGAAGCACTTCTTGTAGACGTTGGATAGGCGATAAAGGTGCTACAAATTCTTGGTATTCGGTTACTAGTCTTCGAATTTCGTTGCTTTCGTGTTTTTGTCGATTAATTTTAGAACGTAATTGTATATACCGATCAGCTAGTAATATTTCTGTTTCAGTATTTTGGTTCAATTTGACGTTGGTTGACTCGACTTCTTTTTTTAGTATTGAACGATTTTGCTCTTTCTTACCGTTTTCTATGACTAACTGTTCACGAATTACAGCATCTTTCAATGCTACATTATTTTTATGTATCAAACTTAATTTATCTACATCCTCCGTTGATCCAAGTATATCATCATTATTTGAAGTAGTAATTGACTCGGGTTGATAAATATTACTACACATTTCTCGTTGCTCGGAGGACGATTTAATTCGAATATAATTATTGTCTTGGTTTTGCTGGATTTCTGTTTCAGTAAGATCCTTTATTGAGTCTGATCCTAATTCAGCATCTGTATTTAATTCCTTAATAGACTGATTATTTTTTTCAGCTAATCTCGAGATTTTTTGAGTAACCCTATTGTGAAACTGTGAGGTACTAGTTTGTTTACCTGCCTCATCTTTATCTTCTTGTTGTTTACTAGATATTGATCCGAAATTGGGTTTATGTAAATTATACGGTTCATGTTGTCCCTCACGTTCCATATTATTGTAAGCGGTTGA
Organism: Tetraneura akinire; assembly: GCA_021307375.1. Taxonomy (NCBI): domain Eukaryota; kingdom Metazoa; phylum Arthropoda; class Insecta; order Hemiptera; family Aphididae; genus Tetraneura; species Tetraneura akinire. The sequence continues at coordinate 834,698 of JAIUCT010000131.1, forward strand.
TTTTTCAATATCCCAATATCTGGAATACGAAGATGGTATGTGCAGTGATCGTGCTCTGACACCAGGTGGAAGAACAGCTGCAGCTGGAAGACTATTCGCAGGCCGCGGCAACTGGTCCATCCGGAGATCATGCAATAATGGTGGGAATGGAGGTTCAATGTATGATTCAGATACTTCATCGTCTGATGAAGAATAATCGTTTGCACCATAATAAAAGTAATAATTTTTCTGTTGCTGCTTTTCTTCATTGTTGTGAAAGCTACTGAACGTTGAATTATCACTATTACCATCGTGATCTTCATCGGTTGTCATAACATTTTTTCTCAACTGTCGTAAACGTTCCACACCGTCTAATGAATTATGTCTTACGTGACGGCGTTTATTATCAACTTGTGATTGTTCTTCTTCTTCTTCTTTTCTTATACGTTCTAATTGCCTATGTCTATCTAAAAGTAGTTGTTGTTGTTGTAAATATCTAGCGCCAATATTAGGTTTTTTTTGACCCATTGTTGTTTTTGGTTGTTGCATTGGCAACGGCAATGGTGGTGGAGGTGGCATAAGTTCGGTTGCTTTCCGGTCATTTTCTTCTTCGCCAATTATTGACTCCGTAATCATATTTACTGCAACCGCTGCAGCTGCCTCCTTATGTCGTTGTTTAGTCTGTCGAGAATCAGCCAGTGCAGCTTCCGCTGCCCGGGCAGCTGCAGCTGCCACTTCAATTGCACTTCTTTGATATTTTGGTGGCGGTAATCGTTGTTTTCTTACTCCGTCTAATTGACCCAATTCACCTAATTGTGTCGATTGAGAATTCTCATTACCTTTTATTATACATACATCTCCCATATTTTGTTTTTCCATCAACACCAATGATCTGCTGTCCAATCCTTCTGATTCTTCCATAGCAATAGATTTAGTTTTCTCTAGTGATGTAACACCATGATTTGATATTATAATTTCTCTTGTTGAATTCTCGTTTGTAGTAGCAGTTTTGCAAATTGGAGATAACCCAAATATTTTATTATCTATAAACTCAATATTATTTTTCTTGGCTGTCTTTTCTTTAACTTTCTTATAAACATCAATTTTCGGTGAATCAATTTTCAATGTCTTAGTTTTAAGTTTTTTCTTTTCGGTTTCTTTTTTCTTTTTTTTTATCCTTATTTTCTTCTTGTTTGGTGCTTCACTTTCCACATGTTTCATTTTTAATTCAGTACTTAGTTTTTGTGTCTGGATATCTTCATTAAGTGTTTTCATATTTGTCACCATTTCTCTAGTAAATTTATCGTTCGTCTTGGTCTCAATTGAATCCAACTCTCTCAAACGTAATTGTTTACGTAAATATCGCATCTGTTTTTGATATTGACATGGTTGATCATTTGTTATTCCACAAGGACAATGCTTATGTCGCAGTTCACATACACGGTCAATATACCTAATGACTTTCAAACGTTCTTGTCGAACTGCCTGAATCATTTTACGACTTGCTTGAAATCGTTGTCGGTCACGTAACAATCGTATTGTGGAAGTTGTTGATTGTGTTCGCTGTCTTCGGATAGTCGATTCAACTGAAAAATTATGAATATCCATCTTCAAAGGCTGTATTTCCATAGTACTTTTCAATGACGGAACATTGTCATGCTGCTCTTTCAATAAACGATTATGACTATTATCTACTTTAACTGCGTCTTCTTCATCAGTTTCATAATCATCAATTTCTATAGTAGCATCATTAATCAACTGGAGTCGGGCTTTGTTTTCTGGTTGTTTCTGTATAGTTCTATCATAATATTCCCGTATTTTTTGACGCAATTCTGATTGGCGTTTTTTAAACTGGGCTAGCACATGTTTTCGTTGTTGGAATATACGTCTTTCCAGTGCACACGATTGTTTTATTAATTGATACTCTTGATTACTTAACTCCTGCCTACGCGCTTTGAGCTTGTGTAATAACTTCGTATACCCTTCTCGTAGTCGACTCATTTGTTGCCAATGCATTCGATTAGTCAATTTCATGTGATGTAATTTCTGTTTCTTTTTTATACACTGTGGTTGTTGAGTAACTTTAGCAGAATCTGTATTTTTAACCATTCGCAACAATAATGGTAATAAAGAAACTGAAGGAGGTCTCAGTAACACTGCAGCTTCTTCAGTATTAGATTTGTTCTCTCTTTGTTGTTTTTGTGTAAATGGATGCAAGTTTTGATGGCAAGTATTATCAATTGGTGACGCAATACACGGCAATTGGTCTGGCCAATACCAACGAGCCAGACTACCTGGCTTATCAGAAAACCAATGGTCACTTGGTCTACGAACTTGTGGTACATCTGCATAAGTAAACAAACGTAAAGGACATCCAGTATCAGTAGTACCTTGTGCTCGAAATGTCCGTCGTTCAATTTGTTGTGAGTTAAATGGCATCCATTCTACCAAACTATTAACCAATGCGTTATGTAATAGAACGCGTTCTGCTAATACAACTGTAGCCTCTTTTATTTTATAATTTCCTTCTGTATTTTCATTATCCATTTTCACTTTTTCATATGGAGAATCGAGTAATTTTATAATCGATGACATAGATATAGATTTTATTTTAGACGAACACGCTACCGCTGTTGTACTTTTTGAATTATCTAGATTTAAAGCCGAATCCGTAATTAACTTTTGAGAATCGTAAGAATTTTTAATTGAATCTTTACTATCATTAGGTATATCATTATTTTTTTCATTAAAGTTATGTGACTTATTTATCCATGACATATACAATACTTTCTGAATTTCACGATCAAATTCACTTTGCAACAACTGTCCATTCAACCATCTCTTTAATAATTCATCATATTTTGCCTTATATTTTGGACCCAAAACTAAAGACACTTCACTATACCGTTTTCGAACTAAATTTTCTGCTTCACGAAGTAAACTTCTTTGATCTTGAATCAAATCATCATCTTCATCTTCATCTGAAGAGGAGGATGATGAGGAAGAAGATGATGAGGATGAAAATGACGATACTGAATGTAACATACGAGTATGCTGCTCTTCTGCCATTTTTGTATCTTTATGGGTACAGCAATTGTTTGCAAGTTGAAATTTGTTATCATTCTCAACAGTCTTTACCATACTCTGTAATGGTTCTAGTACTGATGATTTATTACGATCTTGCTGTTTAAATTCTTGATTATCTTCAACCACTAGCGAAAGACGATTATCAAACAATGCCTTCTGTTGGAGTAATAACTGTTGCTTTTGAAATTTAAGATGTTGTTGCAATAATACCTGTTCTCGGAGTTGTTGTTGATGATACCTTTGACGAAATTGTTGTCGTTTAATTAATTTTTGTTGCTCGTTCTGTTGGTTTTGTTCTATAGATTGTTGTTGCTTCCTTCGTTGTTGTTGTATCAGGTGTTCATGTAGCTTTTTTCGTTGTAGTCGCTGTTGTAACCGAAGCTGTTTTTGTTCTTGTTCTTGTGGTTCTTGTCGCTGCAGTTGCCCTACAATTAAACCACTACGACTTGAATTTCTTAGTTGATCCTTTTGTTCTTGCTGATGTAAATGTTGTTGTTGTATTTGTTTATTCAATTCCTGTTTTTGTAATTCTTCTTGAAACGGTTGTATATGCAATTGTTGAAGTTGTTGATGTGATTTTTTAACACGTAGTCGTTGTACCAGATTTTGATTTGATATTGCATTATCTTGATTTTGCTGTTGATCCATTTCATTCTGATTTTGTGGCTTAGACTGTAATAATTGCTGCGCTAGCTGTTTTTGCAGTACAACTTGTTGTGGAATCTGTTGTTGTGACTGCGGTAATTTTAATAATTGTTGTTGACTTGAAATAATAACACGTTGTTGCTGATTCCTTGCTACAATAGGTAGTGATAATCCTGGTTGTTGCAACTGACTAATTACAACACCACGTTGAGGTGATGGGGATTGTAATTGTTGGGCCTGATGTTGTGATTTTAATTGTCCAATAACAATGCGTTGTGTTGCAGGTTGTTGTTGTTGATTTGTGGTGGAAGTAACCATTACACGTTGCATATGTGGTAATTGCTGTTGTTGATTATTAGCAGCTGCAACAACAACACGTTGTATTTGTTGTGCCTGTTGTTGGCCACCAGTAGTTGCGGTTATAAGGCGTTGTATTTGCAGTGGTTGTTGTTGTTGTCCACCAGCTCCTGCAGTGATTACATGTTGTATCTGTTGTTGTTGTTGACCACTATCAATCGCAGTGATAACGCGTGGTAAATATTTCGACTGCTGTTGAATAGATCCAGAAGTAACATTTTGTGGTTTACTAGTACTGGGAACAACTACATGCTGTATCTGTTGAATTTTATGTTGACTAGCATCTGAAACAACATGTTGAATTTGTTGAGGTTGTTGTTTCTGTTGGCCAGATGTTGAAACAATAACGCGCTGAACCTGTTGCGATTGTTGTTGTCCACTACTCACAACAACACGTTGCATTTGTTGTTGCTGGCCAGTTCCTGTAACAACGACTCGTTGCATTTGTTGTTGCTGGCCATTGCCAGCAACAACAACACATTGCATCTGTTGTGATATTAATTGTTGCTGGCCTGTTGTGCTAGTAGTTGCAACTGCACGCTGTTGCTGTTGTTGTGTTGAATTGCCCATTACAACAATCCGTTGAGAATAATTTTTATTTTTCAACAACTGCTGTAATTGCTGCTGCAGTTGCTGTTGGGTACGAGGTGGCGTAGGTTTTGTTTGTTCTTGTGAAGGTATAGTTAAATATTGATGTTGCTGTTGATTCTGTTGCGATTGTTGTAAAACTTGAGGTTGTTGAATTAACTGTGATTGTTTTACAATTAGGTGCTGTTGTACATCAGGTGGTTGTTGTTGCTGTTGTAGTTGGGTATTATTTTGAACATTCTGTGATTGCTGTTGTAATTGTACATTTTTTGGTTGTAGTAATAAATACTGTTTCTGTTGTTGCATAAGTAATTGTTGCTGTTGTTCTTGTTGTTGACGTTGTTGTTGTTGTTTATGCAATTGTTGTTGTTGTTGGATAATCTTTGGTCGTTGTTGTTGTGCTATCAGACGATCTTCTATTGGTTCGTCTTTATCATCATTGTCTTCTTGCAGTTGTAATATTTCTAGTAGTGCTTGTTCTTGCTTTTGCTGACGCTGTAGAAGAATTTGCTGTTGTTTTAAATGTTCTTGATGCAAATTTTGAGGATGAAATATAATTTGATTTCGTTGTTGTTCTTGAGATTGTGTTTGTAACTGCTGTTGTTGAGATTGTAATTGTATTTGTAACAACTGTTGTTGTTGAGATAATTGTTGTTGCTGTTGAGGTAATTGTACTTGTTGTTGAGTTTGATCTTGTTGGTATTGCTGATGAGTTTGTTTATTTTGTTGTTGTTTCACTAATTCCTGTTGCTGTAATTGTTTTTGTAAAAATAACTGCTGTTGTTGCAAAATCTGTTTTTTATCTGGTTGTAACTGCTCTTGATCAGAGTTCATTTTTATGCCGGTGAAAATTTGTCAAAGTACCAATAATGCTTAATTATTGTATCTATATAAAATTATAAATAATAATACTCAAATTAACTTTAAAATAATATTGAAAATATCAGCATATATCATATAATATACTATACAGGGTGAGTCTCGAGGATTTAACAAATGGAATAACTCTGGTGCTAGGCAATATTTTTTTATAATTTTTTTTTTAAAATTATTCTTATACTTCGGCACTCCAATTATAGTACATTCATTTTAGATTCTGAGCGAAGCGAAGAATGTATTGGTTTTACAATGATGTGGGTCTTTTGTTTTTTTTTTTTTTTTTAAGTATGAAGACACTTTTACTACCCGAAATAATGCTCCGTTTTTCACGAATGTTGTATGTTTTCGATTGCAAATTGGATGTAGTTTGTACTTTATTAAGGTCATTTTTCGAATTTCCCAAAATTGACCTCATGTCACACAGAAAAAGGACGAAAAAAGGACATTTTTCCTTCGACGAATTTGATTCATCGAATAAATTTGTTTATAATAGTAACCATAGTGATAATATAAATATTATTGTTACTAATAGCAACCAAAGTAATAATATTATTATTGTTA
>JAIUCT010000131.1:840803-926711 GCA_021307375.1 Tetraneura akinire
TAGCAACCAAAGTAATAATATTATTATTGTTACTAATAGCAACCAAAATAATATTATTGTAACTAATAGCAACCAATAACCATATATATAAACAGAAATTTCCATCGTAAATCTTATAATATTTCTTTGAGCACCTCCCTGGGGTTGATCATATATTCATATCGCAGATCATAGATTATTGATCAAAGGCTACGGTCTATAATGAGAATTAACGAACCATTCGGTTATATATACATTATACATAATATTGTTAGGTGATTTTTTCCAATTCTCTAGAATTAGCTAGAGGGCAAATTGAAGAAAAAGTTTATTTGTATTTTTCATGAAAACTGAAATTTCGACGAATTCGGTTTCAATATTTTACGATAACTTAGGCAATTTTGAAGTTAAAGATTTAAAATTTTTATTGGGTATTTACATAAGTTACCATATATTAATATGTGGTAAAATTTTGGTACTGTGTTACGTTCATTTTTCTACAAAATATTGGACTTTGAATATTTCGTAAAATTCTCCTTTTTACGTATATAATGTTTGATAAAATTGGCAATTTTTGGCATCAAGGTCTGATAATTTTACTGAAGTATTTTTTTTATTTACATAAAAATCCCTAGTCTCAATTTTTTTTATAGCTGTTTAAATTTGATATTTTTAGTACATCGAAAATGTTATGAAAAAAAATGACGAAAAAACGGCATTATATGACGGAACTTCGCTCAGAATCGTTTTTTCGAATGAAATCGTTTGCCATTGCATTCAAATTATAATTAAAATTAAACACTATGATTGCACACCTGTATCCCTTCCCTTGCTTTTTATTTTTTTATTTAAATAAAAAAATTTAAAAAATTACTTTTTATTTATTTTTAAATTTTTAATTCAAAATAGCCATTTTGTAGATTTATATTTAAGAAAAATTTTGGCGTTAAAATTTTTTCTTAAAGTGTTTTCATTTATTTTTAATGATTTTTTGAAGTTATTATACTTTTTGATTATTTGAAATATTAAATAAATGTTTATTTTGTCCATGAGATGATATTGTATTTTATAATTTGATAGTCATATTTAATGAGTGGTTAAAGATAAAACTCAATACATGGAACGCGCATTGCAATGTCAAAAGTGGACCCCTCATGGGCGCCGCCATATTGATTCCGTTTCCATGGAAGGAAAAATAATTATATTTAATATTATTTTTTTCATTGAAATTGAATTAATAATAAATATTATATATATTATAAAAACTATTATTTATTGTTTTTTCATCAGTATACTTAATGCATAATAAGTATTATTATTATTCTACTTATACTATAAGCAGTGACGTATCTAGGATTCTTTTTGGGGAGGAGCTGAAATTCAATGTTTGAAAAAAAATCACATCATGCTCCAACAGTTCAAAATATTAAATGGTGATATAGAAATGTGGTTTAAAAATTAAAAAAAAATCAAAAACATTAAATAGTAAAATCGCATGGCAATTGCCAATTAATATTCAAATTTTTATTTTCTCTAATAAAAACAAATAAAATTTAGCTGGATTTTTAATCAATTTTTAATCATATTATCACATATTATTTAACTGATAATAATGCGTTTCATGGAAAAAACCACAGGCGGAATCAAAATGGCAGCCTCCTATCGGAGGGCATATAAGCATACCACACATTGCTAGAGACCCATACGAAATAACGAGCCTCCATTGGCTGTATTACGTTATTGATAACTGATAACATTGAGAATTTCATAATAGTATTTATTACGGATAAATATTTGAAATTAGTAAATCACTAATAATAAAATAATAATTTTATGTCATAATGTATTATACGAGTATAATATTATGTTATTCGTGAATAATTGTGAAATGCAATATGCGCATACTTTATTATATTTCATTATATGTATTATTGAACAATAAATGGATTTGATGTTAGTATTAAATGTTGTTAATTAGAAATTCACGTAATTGTATACATTGGTAATTTAATAAGAAGAAGAACTGTAGTATATGTTAATAAATAATGAACACAAATATAATAATATTGCGGTAACCCACACATTTATATCTGCTATAGTGCTATTGATTTGGCATCACATCTTATAACAATATTTATATTGTTTTCGTCATTTTTAATAATCTCATATTTAAACGATGTTGGATAAAACATATTTTCTTAATTAATATATTATATTATAAAAATATCAGAATATTAAATTTTAAATTACTACAAAAAATTCAAAATTAACGTATAACCTAACCTATGAGTAAAAAATAAAAATTACTATTATCAACATCTCAATGTTATCAGTTATCAATGACATAATACAGCCAATGGGGGTTCGTTATTTCGTATAATGGGTCTCTAGCAATGTGTGGTATGCTTATATGCTATCGGGGGTCAATTTTATAATCAAGTTTTATACGCAATGCGCGTTCCATGTATTGACTTCAGTGTTAAAATTAAACTGATAACTGTTAATTGATTAAAAATAAATAAATAGTGCTTTTCGGTGTCGTGATTGTATTTCAATTATTATAAACTACCTATTTATTAATAGAACCAGAGTTATTCCATTTGTCAAATCCTCGAGACTCACCCTGTATAATATGATTGAATCATTTGTTTAATCACTTAATATATTTATTATAGATAATTATTATTTAGTATTTTAATATTGTATAATACTAGTATAAATTATAAAAACTCACTATTATAAATTAATAAATATGAAACCATGTAGGCGCAGATAGTACTTAATTATCCTCAAATCAAAATAAATAATGGACTAATCATATTATAATCATGGCAGTGTTAATTATTATATTAATCAAAATTATTATACATTTATAATGTTAACTTATGAATAACATTCAACATAATTCAATTAAACATCACATTTAAAAATAATAATAATACTAATATCTTCTACTATTTTATTAAGAAAAAATGTAAAAGTTATTTTTAGATAATAATAGAAATTTAAAATTACCGCATATGCGGCCAAGTTCGGTGTAATTACTTATTGCATAAATGGAAAATTAAAGCTGACCCTAAATGTGACTGTTGCAAACAGGCAAATGATTGCGCAAAGAGGAAATTTCCCGGAATAACTGAAATATACGCAGCAACGGACAAGGCAATAAAATGGCTGGACTCAATAGACGTCGAAATCTAACATACTTATCAATTATTTAATTACCTATCGTATTCTATATTTATAGTTTATACAGGTATTAATTTATATTTTGTTCTATGAAGCTATTTATTTGTTTATTTTATTTGTCCAGTTAACTAGTAGTAGCAGTAATGGTAATTTATAGTTGCATTCTATATTCTATATTCTATTTCTATATTTTGCATTCATAAAAATCATACAATGATAATAATAAAATTATCTATACCTACTATAAAAATAACATGTATCAAACTTTATTACTTTTGTATTATGAAAACATTTTAGAAAATAAATTAATAATATATTCATGTTTTTAAATTTTATATTTTATAATATATTATAATAATGAAATAATTTCAAGTTTGATCATATTAGATTTGTTATACGGCAGTAGTCTCAACCTTTTTAGGATGGCGACCAAAATTTTCTTCCAAAAATCTATCGCGACCTAGTTTTACATTTAAAGAATCAAAAAAACATATTTTTTCTGTTTTATTACTTATATACTACTTCATAATATTTTTTCGATAACGACGTACTAAAAATACCCGTAATAATTCTTATATTACTTTATACTTCTCTCCCCCCCCCAAGGGGTCTTGACCCACAGCTTGAGAAACGCTGTTATACTGTATATGTTATATAAATCATTACATTCAAAAAATGATTCTGAGCGAAGTACTGTTAGATTTAGGTATTAGGATGACTAAGGGACTTAAAGGTAAATACATATTATATTGAACGTAGAGACTGATAAATGTAAAAATTTTAATCAATAAATATATTATTATCTGATGAACTTCGCTCAAAATCGTTTTCACGAATGTAATAATTTATCATTGCATTAAAATGTTAATCAAAATTTAACACTATCTCTTTACACCTTGTATCCTTTCGACACTAGTATCCCTCCTTCCTTTGCTTTTTTATAATAATATATTGTAGAATGTTACAATTTTTAAAAATGCAAATTCATATTAATTTATTATTTTACAGATAGATAAAATGTGTAGAGAACATAACAAGACTCTAATTAAGTAACAGACAAAAAAAAATTCAAGGACAAAGATCATAAATATCATGTTTCTCCCCCCATATCTATATTTCGGTATATTGTTTAATATTTGATTTGTGCAACTTATTTATGTATATACAACTATACAAGTTATATTTTTAATTATTATATATATATAGTACTTAAAAACAATTTGCCAACTAGCATTACCAGCAATTACAGTTTTTTTCATTTCAGTTGTTTGGATTATTAATAAATCTTTTTGGTTTATAACAATTAACAGGGAATATGAAACCTTAGTTAAAATCAGTGGCGTATTACCGCTTAGGCTGTATAGGCCACTGGCCTAGGGCGGCAAGAAACTATCATTGTGGCATTGTTACTATATACTTTTATATTTTAGTTGTAAATATTACTACTTTCATATTATAGGGATAACATATTAATATTTATATTAATATATGTGTATTATTAACTTAAAGAAAAATTATATCAATACAAACGAATAAAAATTATAGACTATTGTCTAAGAGGTAACATTTACACTGGGCATTGGCGGCGGCCAAAAATGTTTATTACTTTAATATAATATATTATTATCAAAATACATATTTCCTATTAGCCATTAGGTATAAGTTTATAACGTTATATATAACGATATAGGTGTTCAATATATCCGATTGTAATACGGCCATACGGGCTATTATTCTTCGTGACAACTATTAAACCATTAAAAGTTATATTTATAAAATCTAATATAAATTGTTTATCAATTAGTACATTTTTTATATGTTGACGGATCAAACATTCAAGACAAAAATAATTTTATAAATTTTGTAATATTATTTAAAAATCATACGTGAATTTGGAACTAACAATTTCAATAGCTTACAGTTAAAATATAATTTAGAAACGTTCATTTGGCCACTGTAAAGGCGTCAAAATTATCATAGCCTGCAAGCGGCAAAAACCTTAATCCGGCCCCGGTTAAAATGTATTTATAGAGGTATTATTAATAGAATGACAAAATAATGTTTAATTAACCAATATACCTAATAAGTAAATTATAATTTTTAGACTAGATTTTTTTCTTTCTAATTTCTGTACCCAATATATTAAAGTAAATTGCCTATTACCTCTTACATATCATTTCTGAAATTCTGATAATGATTAAAACAAACAATGTGATTTATGCATTTATTAATTATTAGTTGAATTTATCAATAGAAACAAAAACTAAATAGATATTTATTTAATAATTTAATAAAAATATATAATTAATATAATTTTTTAGTAAATATTTTAAATTACTATTATAATTGATTATAGTTAGTATAAATAGGCCACTGTATAGAAAAATATGTTATGATTAATATTAATTCCAAAATTACACACAGATGGCATATTATGTAATAATCAAAAATTATTTTAATTTATAAATATTGCTAATCTATTTTTGGAAAACTGTCGACAACAACAAAGTAATAATAACCCATACACAATAAGGAATGATGTATTTTTAAGTTTTATATTAATCATTCATAATGAACTAATTTCCGTTTACTTTTGTGAAGTGTAACCTGAATAATAATCAGTGTTGGGTAGTAAAGTAACAATAATATACCTACCATAATATGCCATAATATATTATTAGTGTATATTGTATAGGAAGTGGCTATTTCAACGTCCGCCGTGAATCTATATATTTTCACGTCCTATGCCATGATTGGCTGTATTATTAATAAGCAGTTCTTTGATAGTGTATTAATGTTTAATCGGACTAAATAGGATCATTATAACTCAAATCATTCAAAATTTATATTTTTATAACTGATCAGTAATCACTTATGTAAATTTTATTTGTGTAATGTATAATGTAATTTATGTGTACATAATATGTGTGATGTGTTATAGGACTTCAAATGAACTTTACAAAAGACTAACAGATTTTAAGTATACTTAAAATAGAAAACTTATATTTTTGATATGATGACCTACCTAACAAATCCCGAAGTTACAAATTATCTTACCGTGAAATTATAATATATCTCTGCTGAATGAAATAATTTTTAACTTTACCCAAAATAAATAATAACAAAGTAAAATAGTTATACTTATAAATCATGATCCATTTATAACAATCAACCATTATAATATTTAATTATATATATATATTTAACATTATAATTATATAATAACTGTAAGTAAATTCAAATAAAATTTAAATTAAATATTGTTAATTTTTAAAAATAAATTTATGATAGGTATAAGTACCTACATTATATTTGATTATTTTAGTAATTTAAACAAATAAAATAAAATTTTAATTAATATATTAAATTTTAAAAGAATCAAAAATTACTTTTTTTTATTTTTAATTTAACATTTATCATTATTCATTACTTCTAGATATCACAGATAATATTTTATAATACAGTAATTACATAATTTTTAGTGTATTTTAATTGTTTATATAGGTCAATTATCACCAATGAACATGAATGAAAGTGAAATTCTATATATGCCATCAAGTGCTGGAAAGTTTATTGTTACACCTGAAAAATTGGATGTTTAAACACCAAAAAATAAATATGTTGCATCTAAAATTCTCCAACAATATGTTTGTTAGATAGACTTGCTAGCATTACAAACATTTCTCCTAATACTCCTAACAGATTGGTAAATACTGGGGTAAATACACAATAACAAAACCTCCTTGTTTTAAGGGATAAATGCAATATTTAATTTACTTAATTCAAAAAAATCAGACATAAACATAATTATATATAAATCAAAATCATTTTTTCTATTAACAAATAGATTAAATCAAGATCCCCCTTGAAAATATGTTCTCCATTATGAACCAAAAAATGGGTATAATAGAAATCCAACATCAAGGGTTTTTAGAAGCTGTTTTACCAACATTTGTTCTTTTAGCTTTATGAAGTGTTCTGAACTTTGTAATTGTGAAAAAAATAATGATTATTTCTTAACTGTTAATTTATTAGACAAAGTAGATACAAACAATAGTAGTTTAAATTAAATACATAAGTATTTGTATTCAAAATGAATTGAATATAAATAATTCAAATTTATTGCAAACACCATTATGTTTTAAATATATGTAGACAATAATCAAACAAAACAACAAACTATCCATACATTACAATCTTGCTCAATAATTTATTTTGTTGGTTATTTGGCGAATAAATGATTAAAATTCCAATTTGAACATTGTGAACATAAATTATTAAATAAAAGTAAATATTAAAACAATCCCCAACAATAATATTAAATTTATATATTATATATAATTTATATTAATATGAAATAAAACATGTAGGACTAAAAATGCCAACATGTAATTTAATTGATATATGTAAATTATGTTTAAATATTTATGAAATTAATTGGCATACTAATAAAGTAATAAATATAAAAAAGGCACTTTTAATTTATTATTAGAATTAAGTTTCAAAAGTATTAATCAAAAATTTCCCACTTTACTATTGACTATTGTCAAGATCATATTATATATTTATTACGTTTAATGTTTACTATAAAAATATACAAGAGTTGTAAAGAAGAAAATAATATATTAAATGTTCATATTAATAGGGCAAATCTCTAATTAAGAATATTACGAGTACAACACATATAATCAAATAAATAAATTATAAAATATTAGTCAATAAAAACCTAAAAATAAATATATTTTAAAATATGTTTATTGTTTAATATTAACAATATTGTAATTTAAATTAACATTACTGTATTTTAATTATTATTAAATAAGGTAATATCTACATGATAAAGTAAATTTTTTTTTTTTTTTTTGGTACCTATTCTAAATATTTTAATATTAATATATGTATATGTGCAAATAATTAAATAATACTTTATAATATTTATATTCAATATTCATAAACTTTACTCTTAAGTCATAACTGTGAACTATGATATTGCTATGATAAAAATTTCTTAAAATAAATATATTAATTAGAAATTGGTTCTTGCTCATAACAAGTCATAACTCATAATATCATTGATGAGATTTTAGGCTATATCAATAATCTACCAAAAATATTCAAATATTAGAATTAGAATATAATGCTAACAGTGTCATTATCCAATACTACATTAATGATGCTAGCGTTGTATAACGCTGTATCCATTTTGAGCATAACATATTTTTCTATACAGTGACCTATCTATACTATCTATAATCAATGCTATTATGTATATTAAGGCTAAGTTAAATTTAATTAAAATCAATATTAAAATCCTTTATAAAATACTCGATATTATTAGGTAATTATTAAATATTTAAATTCGATAAAAAATCATAAATATTAATATATCATCAGATTATCTACAAAACATTTATTAATGTAATAACTGTTAAACATATAAATTATCTACATTCACTAATATTTGCAGATTAGAAAGAAATATGCAGTTTATTATTGTATACTATTATTAGGCACCAATATGTCACAATGATTGTAGTAACTAATAATATAAGTAATAATCTCGGTAATAATAGATATAATATAATATTTATGGGGTTGTATAATATAAATATACTACATTACTATTTGAAAATGATAAGTAATATTTTAATGGATAATAGGTTTTAATTCACTCAATGATGTATTATAATATATATGTACTTAGTGTTTAAAAATTACTTTTTAATTTTATATATAAGAGTAAATATATGGTTTTAAAGTAAGATGATACGAAGATATATGACAATAATTCAACAATAAACCATTAATTTTTAATATTGTTTTAAGAATTTTAATTAACAAACAAAAGACCTACATAAAATTTTATCTTAATTTTCTTCTTACAAAATATAATTGATATATAATTGATGATATAATAATAATTAAATTAAATTAAAACGTTGATTTTTAGATCGTACTGAACGTATTTTGTACTACCTAGAATTAGTATCTACAATTTTTTTCATCATTTAATAATATAGATACAGCGATATTCTCCATAATATTTAGAAATACATCACTGATTATACTTAATTTGAAATATACTAATTTGATAAAGTACAAAGACTTTACATGTTTCATTTAAATAAACATAGTAGTGAAGACTAAATGTAATAAATGTGTTGTACTTACGGAAGAAATGTGATGTCCAAAATGTAAAATTTTAGTCATTAAACAATAACGATTGAAAATTACACAGTTGCTCATTATAAAATAATATACTCATCTGTAGAGTTTTTGTCAATATTTCTACGACAACGTATATATACTATATAGGTATCTACATTATGGTAATCCGATTTTGAAAACGATCATTACATATAAAAACGAGCGTTTAAGATTTATGTTTTACTTGCGACCAATCACAGACAATAAGATTATATTCTAAAAGACATTAACATTAACAAATAGTACGTATTAATAATTATATATATAAGTAAATGTAATATATATATATCAATATAAAATTAAAATACTGGGTAGACGTATACTACTTATAAAATAGAAAGTATAGGTAAAATAAACGATTATGTTGACGACAGATTTATGAAATCGTTATTTGTGTCTGTACTGTTATTGTTGTTGTTTACACTTGAATCGTGATACCTAGTTGATATCAATCGAATTTCAACGAAGGCTGCAGCACGTACGTTATCAACATTTATCTTTGAGTTTTGAGATTACATTTGCAGTTGCCATTGATAATAGATATACAACTGTCGCATTAACTTCACATTTTTACGATATTGCATTGCAATTTTTAACGGTTATACTGTTATAAAATAAAGGAAGAGAAATTACAAGAAATTGTAATGATATTAATAAAGTAAGGTTGAACTCTGGCTATTGGGATAAACTGAAATAATTGTCGAAAAATAGTTCGTATCACGATGTAGAGAGTAAGGTAGTAGCATCAAGCTACAATCATTACCGTGCTATAATATATCTATATCTATATTATTATCTATATAATTCATAAATTATACCTAAATATACTCGTATATTATGCGTACAACCAGTGCTTGATTTTTATTTTGTAATATGTTTGATGTTCTTATTGTCCTTATTTATAATTATTACTTATATTTATATTTATATATATATATATATAATATATAAGTAATTAGTTTGTTTAATATGTATAAAGCCACGTCCACACTAGTAAAAATTTACGTTGTGCGTCAAATATAGAATTCGCCGAAAATATTTATAGAAATCGTTTTAATTTGTAAATAAATATTTTCGTGATGCACTGCGCGTCCGTGTTATCGACTATCGACATTATGAGGTTGCGACACAAATTTATGTTGCGGCGTAAAAAGTCCATGATCCACGGATCGTGTGTATGGAATGCGCCGAAAATATTTGTGTGCGCTTTTATGCGGCGAACACATCCACACACGCACAATATATTTAGTGCCACACGAACAAATTTTCGCCGAACACGACGCACAACGTACATTTTTACCAGTGTAGTGTGTAGACGCGGCTTAATAATATGTTTGAAGTTTGACTGTTAATTTAGTTAACATAAAGTTAAGTATAATGTATAAATTTATAAAAATAATTTTTGTTTTAATTTTTTTATTGATACCTATATTTTTTATAAGAAGAGAGTTCCTGTGGATATTATATATTACCTAATAAAAATAAAAACCCAAGTCCACAAAAAAAAAAGAGTTTTTTTGTGGACTTGGGTTTTTATTTATTTATTACTATATTTTTATGTTATGCCATTGTGGTATGAAGTTTATAAAACTTATAATTACTTCTCATGTATTAAGCAATAAGAAAAAATAAATAGGATATGTTATACTCGTATGTATACAAATTGTAAGTATGTACCAAATATTTTCGCCCCCTCCTTATGACTTCTCAAGAACCGCCACTGTCCTATGACCTAACATAACAAAATCAGAAATCAAAATTTCAAATTTTAAAAATTTTTACCCCGACCACGGACAATTCTGATTTTTGGGACATTTTGAAAAATGTCAAAATATCGAGAAATTTTTATCATAAAATAAAATAATAGTAATATTACCACAACATTTATCTTATTTAGATATATAAAAATTAGTTTATATATTTTTGTAGTAAAAATGAAAAATATTATTTATAATTTAGTACAGTTTTTTGATAATAATTATTTTATTTTCAATATTTCATATTAAGTATTTAAGTCGACGAAGTGCATAGTTCATTTTAACTTTATTATTTTATATTAATTTTAAGTATTATACAAGTATTCCAAGTCCTTATACCTTATGCTGAGTTTACACTAGTTGATTTAGAATTTTAGACTGTTTTCAGTGTATATCACCTAATGATAAAAATCGAAATCTAGTCAACATCAACGCTCATAATTTTAGTTATCTCTAAACATTATTAAATTGACATATATTAAAGGCAATCAATTTTTTCTGACCAGTTTAAATTATCAAATAGAAAACAATATGAATCAATATGATTAATGTAATAATGTATAAACTCAATAAATAACACATTACAAATTCATTACAAGATGTAATTTTAATAATTAGTTTTTCTATTGAATAATAAAAAAATATTTTTTTTATAAGTATACTGTACTTACAACTACTTGATACTTTCTACTGCCTTTTGTATTTTTTAAATTGTAAGCATGTTCATAGTTCACAGTTCACGTAATAATAAATACGTATATTATATAATTTATTATTAGATAAAATAAACTTAAATTGAATAAATTTGTTTTATTATTATTTATTATAGGAAAAAAAATGATCATTTTCCTGGGCCACTATGTAAGAACCAGTCCATCCCTACAACAGAGCCGTAGTGTGGTACTATCGCACTCTTCACAATTCAATAAGTTTGCGTTCCTGTAGTTTACATCTATACCAGGGGTGGCGAACCTATGGCACGTTGACCAAATTTCAGTGGCACGCCAAATTAAAAAACTTAAAAAAATATTATTAAAAAATAAAAATATCTTAAAAAAAATTATATTTTAAAACTTTAGTATGAGAAATTTTAAAATAAAATTTAAAAGTTTTTAATAATATGTAAAAAATTGTGTTCACAAATGTTATAATAAATAATAATATTTATTTTTTTTTTAATACGTACCTATGTATTTTATAAAATTAATTTTTTTTTTTTTTTTTTTTTGGCACGCCAGCATATTTCAAAAAAATTGATTTTAAATTTTGGGCACTTGAACCAAAAGAGGTTCGCCACCACTGATCTATACTATAATCATAGGTGGTGATCGAGGGGGGAGGGGGTATAATACTTAATGCAATGCGTAGTTTATGTTGTTTTATGGTTATTTTATATTTCTTATATGCACTATACACATATCGTATATAATAATACATATATAATATATTATGTAAATATAATATTTTTTCAAAATTTTGATTTTGCGGCCCCCTCCCCCCATTTGTTTGCACTTCTGGCCTAGCTAGTCTCGCTTAGCCCTTGCTACCGGCTCTGTGTACCAATCGTAAAAAGTATAAATGTATCCAAATTAAGTTAAGGTGGTTGGAATTCAATTTTTGTTTCAAGCATTTAAATCAATAAGCAAAAGAAAGATTAACATACTTCCATTTTTCAATTTTAATTTAAAAAAAATTGAGAATTTACATTTTATATTGAATGAATCCCAGATATAATATTCAAAATCAATTTCCTATATAACGCAGAAAAGAAGCATACAGATTTAAATATGTTTACAAAAAGTGCTGCTAAAATATAATTAATTTATTATTAAAGCTAAAGGCAATATAATTATAATTCCCCATATAATAATAATAATTGATGAATTGACCAGTAAATTTATAACATTAACACTACGCCATTGAATGATCCTTTAATATTTGTGATTTCACTGTATTAATTATATACATATTATTTTCATAATTATTAAATATTTTAATTCAAATAATTAATACTACTATACTGGAATCAGGTCCTAAATTTAACAATTATATTTGTATATTGGTATAACATCGCCGAAAAGATTAATTGCAATTATAATGTACTTGTAAATTAAGAGTTACTTATATTTTGAAAAATATAGGTATTTTATAATGTAAGTATATTTTGACAAAGAGCATAAAAAGCAAGGGAAGGTTAGTGGAAGGTATACAGGTGTAAAGAGGATAGTGTTGACTTTTGATTAACATTTGAATGCAATAATGAATAATTACATTTTTGAAAACAATTTTGAGCAAAGTTCATCAGATAATATATGTACTGATGAAAATTTTTACATTTATCAGTCTCTACATTCAATATAAATGTTTTATCATAAAACCACTAGATGAGTCAACTAAATACCCAAATCTGACAATACTTCGTTTAGAATTGTTTTTTTTCGAATGTAATGGATTTATCATTGCATTCAAATTGTAATTAAAATGTAACACTATCATCTTTACACCTGTATCCCTTCCACGTTAGTAACCCTTCCCTTGTTTTTTTATACTTTAAAAGGTTGGTGACAGACTAAGAAGACAGATTGCGCCTGACATCGTAAGTACTGGTATGCGCACCATGTCGGGCCGTGTCAACATGATATCAAAATATTAGAAAAATTCCAAGTCTTAATTTTTTTTTTTATACCTGTTTAAAGTTGATATTTTTAGTTTAAACGAAAATCTTATGATCCATACGAATATTATTATTATTTCTCAATATCTTTACAATAACAATTAATAGAAAGGCTAAAAAATTTGGTTTGAAAATTTTATTGAAGCATACTGTATATATCTTAAAATATTTCCAAAATATTAGGAAAATCTCAAGACTCAATTTTTTTATAGATGTTTAAATTTTAAATTTCGGTTAAATTAATATTTAAAGTACCTATTTATATAAATACTTCTTATTATATTTCAATTTTTTACAATAATGTTAAATAAAATTGACAAAATTTTTTTAAACATTTTGAAAATTTTATTGAAGCTTAAATACATTTTACTTAACTCAATTCCAATTAGTTGGGAATTATTACATTTACGATTTTTTTTTTTTTATAGCTATTTAAAATATAAAAATCTACTGGAAACATAAACTATTTATGTTAATCGGAGCATTATTTCAGGTAGAGAAATTGTGTACAGACATAAAAAAAAAAGATAGAATCATTTTAAAATCAGTACATTTTTCTCAAAATTTAAAATCAAGAGGATATAGGTAAATGTGGTTAAAAATAATTAAAATTTTGAATTTATTACTAACCAAAAGTTAGAATATACTCATAGAAAAATTATAAAGGAGTTACTTTATATACTATATAGCTACTTATATTAAACCAGTCTGTAAGTAGGCGATCAGTGATAAACAATCGACAATATATAGTAATGTTAATAACAATTTAACCGAAGTAAAACAAACCACCAATTATCAGACTTGGGTAGTACCTATTTCGAATACTTTTTAAGTAATTTGAGTACTTTTTAAATACTTTTTTTTGAAAGTATTTAATACAGTATTTTGAATAATTTTTAAAAGTATTCTGAATACAGTATTCTGAATATTTTTGTCACATATTTAAAATTATTTTATTATTTTTCCGTCAATATAAATTGCATTTTGTAAATATATAAGTACATAATATTTTATACATATAACCTAAATTATTTTGTTTTCTACTATTTTTAGTGTTCATTTTCCATTTTTGTAGCAACGAGCCAGCGAGAACCAAATAAGATATTATTTTGATGGTATAACAATTAATGAATTATAATTATAAATAATAATAGATACCTGTAGGCCGTATTTTTATATTATACGTATATAATATAATACCCATATAGGTATATCTGGAAAATTATAATGTGCATGCAATAATTAAGTTTTCTTTAGAAATTACAAACCATTATCGCATGTATGTATATTTAAAACTTTATAAATGTGACCGGCCGCAGCACGTGCGGTGTGTATGTGTGTAAGTATATAGTCATTTATAATTGAAATTATTTTGCTTCTTTATGAAAAAGAAATTACCTATTTACTTATTAGTTATTAGTTACATACCTATTACTTAAAAGAACATGTGAATTATCAATTTTATTATAGTTTGGCTATTGAAATCTACCTAGTAAAAAAAAGAAAAATAAAGTACCTACCTATTAATATTAATATTTTTATTAATAATTTTTATGAAGTATTCCAAATACTTAGGGAATACTATGGTAATAAAGTATTCAAATACATATACTGAATACTTTTTTCAGAAGTATTCAGAATATATATTCGAAATACTTTTAAAAAAGTATTTTACCCAAGTCTGCCAATTATTGCAATAATTATCAATAATGAAATGTTAAATCGTTAAGTACGTATTAATATTAATATATTATATTAGTAAAAACAATAAAATAATATTACACAGTTCACTATTTATTTGATTAATTATTAGTTTATTACTCACCGACCGAGTCGAGACGTTTGTAGTTAAACTAACAATAATTTATTATTATTAATTGTACACGATGTTTACGTAGGTGTTGAAAACGAACGTAAATCTAAACGTAATCGCTAATCACTGAAAACGATTTTTCAAATATTGTTATTACCTATAATAAAACTAGTAAACAAAATGAAATTTATCACTATAATAAGTTCCGTTTACATTTTATCCGTAATAGATACCAACTCGCAAATAAAATAAAATAAACCACTGTCAAAAGTTCCATTTACATTTTATTCGTAATGCGCGTGATAGGCATCAAGACGTCAATCGTTCCGCGTGTTGTTCAAATAGTAGACACAAACATGGCTAAATTATTTAGCCATGGACACAAACAAATACCAACGTCACCACTGACGACTGTAGTCGTAGTGTCATTACTCATTACTTCACTAGTAGTAGTAGTAGTAGACAGTAGTATACTAGTGTAGTCTACACTCGAGACTGGACCGCAGCAGCACTGTTACAGTCTCACCACTCTTATTTCGATATACATAATACCATAGATTATAAGAAATACAATATATATAAATATAATCAATGATAATACATATTATTAAGAAATGGCCACTATTTTTTTTTATAGTCACATAGTGATGGGCAAAATTTAAAAAACATCGATGTTCGATGTATCGATACATCGAATAGGAAAAAAACATCGGTTGTTTCGATGTATCGATTTATGAAAAAACATCGATGTTTTTTCGATGTTTTTAAAAAAAATTTCTTTTAATTTTAAGTGTAGTTACTAGCATGACGAAATAACTTAAATAACTTCGTCATGACATAAATTATATTTATTATGGAATATTTACTTAATATTTCCAATTGATAAAATTAAAATAACGTATTACGTATAAGTTCATATGATATTTTTAGGTTAATGGTTATAATTCAAGACACCGATGTTTTTAAATACATCAAAAATCCATCGATGTTTTTTTCGATACATCGAAACAAATAATCGATGTAAAAACATCGATGTATCGGTCAAAAACATCGATGTTTTTTGCCCACTTCTATAGTCACAGCAGGGAGTTTTTTCCATTGACCACGGTTCACATTTATGGTGGTGAACATGTCATCATTTAAAGGTGAATGTGCACGGGTTACACAGTGACCGACAACCCATAAATATTAAATACTATAATCATCTCACGTTTAATGTTTATTCTTTATCTATTGACTATTATAAAATATATTAATTTGTTATATTATAGGTATACGTAATAATTGGTATTCATATTAAACTGTATTTTGCCGAGCGTTTAAAAACATTTAAATTTTATTACAACTAGTAACTAGAAGATGCTTACTACCATGACTAAATTTATTTATTTCGTCATTTTCACCACTATACTCTATTCAGTTTAAGTTGACTCGATTGTCAGACGAAATTTTTAAATTAGTAGCTGCCGCGCATTCCCATCTTAAAATTCTACCGCCTATGCGTTCTTGTGTCAAATATCTATCACGACACGACACCCTGCAAAAAAAAGAAAAATAAAGAAAGAGTATAAAATTTTTTAAATGACGATATAGTGAAATAATATGCATAAAATAATTGTAATTGTGTATTTATGACGATATACTGAAATAATATGTATGTAAAATGTATAAAAAAAAATGTAAATATTGTTTAAATAAGACAATATATAATAACATATAACAGGAAAATATTTTTATTTTTTTAATTGTCTAATAAACTTTCGTAAGTATGTACGAGTGTATTTTTTTGATAATGGTAGAAGGAAGGCTATAATAGTCATATCATATTACATTGAAAAGAAAGGTATCACAATATATGTTACCTAACTGAAAAACATTTCCATTAGAATACCAACATAACCGACGAAACTATGAAAGAAATTATGTACAGATGTCCACACGGTACACATTTTAATTATCGAACAATGTGTTTCAATGTTTTTTATGATATATATTTATATAAAATGTTTTTTAACAGTATACTTATTCAACATTTAATATGCACAATTATTTTTAAAAGATGTTATACATCATGTTATAACTACATGTTATATTTTTTTAAATAATTTCAATTAGTGATGTTATTTAATTCAAGTACCTACCTATTTTTCTTATACATTTTACAACACACCTAAGCTTTACGGTATTTATGATTTTGAATTATTTTGAATATCAAACTTAAATCAACATACATCATCTACATCGTCTAAATTAATATAAAATACATACATAGTTTTAATTATATCAAAATAAATTGTAAAAACATTTATCAAGTTATAATGAACTTTCAATAAATAAGAAAAAATACCTTACAATACATTAATATTTGATTTATATTGTCAGTATTCGGTAAATTAAAACCACAAAATTAAAAAGAAAAATCTAGTACCTACCTACAGTAAAGGACATAAAATATATCAGAATTGTTATATTTATAATACATAGAATTATTTAATATACTCAATTTTATTTTATTATGAAAAATATTCACAATATACCTATCACAGTATATCAGATATTTATTAGCAATAAATTTTACTAGGACTAATTGATAATATAAATTACAATTATAATTTAGAAATATTTGTACTTAAATAGATATAATGATAATGTATATAATTAATTATTATAATATTGTGTACTGAGTTAAAATAACAATTCTTTATTAAGTAGTTATAATTATTATTAGTGTATAGATATATTTATAATGAATTTTTATAAAATAAAATTTAGTTGCATCTCTATAAATTTGTTATATAATCCTGATTTGGCTCACCATCAGTATGAAGATAATTTTATACATAGGACTTATTAAAATAATTATTATAAATTAAATTCACATTTGATACCTTTTAAATAACCTTTTATATAATATTTATAATGCATATAGTACAGGTAATGATAAATTTAATAATAAAAATAATCATTGACATAGTAGGTTATTGTATTATATTAAATAAAACAACTATTAACTTATATAATATGATGAATATAATGGCAAACTCATATCAATATAATATTTGGTAAGTTACTGAAATTAATATTGATAATAGTACAATTAGGGCTCAGAAATTCACGTTCATATTATATTTAAAAAATTATCTTATCAGACTTGTAATAAGTAATAATTAATATAATAACATAAAATATCCAGTATATTATGTTCTTAACCATTTAGAATCACAGATTATTATGAACACCCTTAATAATATACCATGTGTTAACTATAATTTATTTAATAAAAATTATGTATCTAATTAAAAACATGAAAATAAAATCATTCATTGTTATCACAATAATACAAATCACTAAAAACCCAATAGATTATTTTTGTTACCCCTTAAAGGACCATGTACCTCAAATTAAAATTTAGATATTAGAAAAATCAAATTTTTACTTAAAACATAATATACTTATATTTATTATATATATATATATATACATGTATAAATGTATTTGTTGCAGTTTAAAGTATTTTTAAATAATTAAATTATTTAATATATATGTATATATGTCATTTTCACAAATAATTGTCCTCCTTATAATATGAAGTTTCAAAATTACATTAATTATTAAATATTTATTATATTATACAATATACCCACCTATATTTAAAAAAATTAATATAATATACATTTTGAATTAATTAAACAAAATATTACTTTTTTGATATTTATAAATACCAAAAATGTAGTAAAAATATAACATGTTTCAGTAATTTTATTGCATTTTTTTTTTTTTTTTTGCATATAAGATATTCTGAGCCCTAATAATAATCAAGTCAACAATTAGATGTAAAACAATGCACAATAAAATTACAGTAATAATTTAAAAAAAGGCACCATGATAAATAAACAAAAGAAAATAATAATCTAATAATATTATTATAAAATAAATGGAATATTTAAATTAATTTGAATGTTTTCTATAATAGTAGATATTAATATCACGGAATCTTTTACAATACCAATATTTATAAAAATATATAAATAATAATCATAAATAATAAAGTTGACTTATATATTGTATTATTTATATTTATTGATTATAAATTAACATTTGATGGGAAACAAATAGTAAACTAGATGATTATGTCAAGGCCCATCAATGTTAACTACATTATTATTGATTTGTATAATATTGATGTTGATAGGGATCTCCACATACCCCATGATTGTACTCTTGTGGATAATGATCTAAATCAACTCCTTCAATAAACTCTTCAACAGGATTATCCGGGTATAAATGTAAAACATTTTCCAGATTGTCAGCAATCTAAATAAAAAAATCACAATAATTATAATCATATTTAATAAAATATTATAACAAATTAAAGTCTAAAAAATCTAATTTAATAGTCATAAGTATAATTTATTAGTTACTGGTGACTATTGGAAAATAAAATTTCAATAAAATATATAAAATAAAACAAAAATAATATTAAATAATTTATTTTAATTTAAAAATAAATAAAATCTGTTTTATACTCATTCATACTATAATGAAATATCAAAGTAATAACTAATAATTAAAAATATTGGATATTTTTAAAAATAGAGAACTGGATTTAATTTTTACTATGACAATGCAATAATAATTTGGTAGCTCATTAAACAATAATGTTACTTTCTACTAAATATGTTTCACACACTTTTCTGTAAAATTCAATTTGACTGCGCAATAGTTGACGGGCATGACCTGCCATTTGACCAAGTACATGATCTCGATGAAAGTGGTTGATTTCAGCCAATAAAGAGTAAGATACTAAATCGGTTCGACGTTGTACTTCACGCAATAATCGCCTTTGTTGTTCAGGATCTGTTACTGTTGTGATACCTCCACTACCAGATCCTAATGAACCTCCACCAACTGATCCTCCAGTTCCATCACTACCACTGCCACCAATTGGTACACCATCTGAATACTGACGTTCACATTCTTTTCGCTTCTGCACTGCATTCTATAAAAAAGTATCAAATATTTTATATTACATTTTTTTTTCAATTAGTCAAAATATTTTTGTTACATCATTGTTAAGATTTTATTAGTATAATAAAAATTCCAAAAATATTCTTGTTCATACAATAAGAATGATACTCACTCTATGCACAGAAAGTATATCAGGGAACGCAGATGAAACACCTCGGTACACATGTAACATGTCAGCAAACATATCCCAACCCACTCCAAGTAGTTCGTCCATTAGTCGACCACCCATCTCACTATATGCATCACCTGTCTTCTTCAGTGCAGACATCAACTGTTTGGTAGTTCTACTTATAGGATTGCCATTACCGCCAATATCTGTTGTTGATGTTAATGATGAACCTACAATAACACAGAATAAAACGGTGTAATATAATAATTTATTAAAATGTATCATTAAGCTTATGAATAATTTAACATTACAATATAACTCAATTAATGGTAATAATGTAAATCTTATTATAAATAATAAGATATAATTTAAGACTGAAGATTTTACTACTTTCATTAATGTTTAAATATTTATAGTTCATACCATTATACGCATGCCCCAATGTATAAAAAGATTGGCCTATACGTTGAGCATCACGTTTGTAACATGTTTGAATGCGTTTTGACTGTTCTGCTACTGTCTGAGCCATATTCTTAAGTGCTCCATCAAGTGTGGCTATAAATTTTTGAAACCCTTCCAGCTCTCGATCCCTTAAAAATAAAATTTTAATTCACATAAATGATATTGGTATTAATATAATTATAAATTATTTTTCAAGTAAATTAATATACATACAATAGTGTCTGATTTATAGGAGGAAGAGGTTGATCATTATTACTATCTGAAGATATAGCCCGAATAGCAAAAAATATATTCGCCCCCGCAAGTGTTTCAGCGCTTGTATTCCGTGATTCAGCTTTCCGCTTGCCTGACTTCCATCGTTTTTCGTCTGTGCATGTGATAAAGTGTCTACGCCATACCCAGCTTCGTGATAAGACTGGATGTCTACACACAGCATCCACAAATGCCTGTAATTGTTGTTTACGACGTTCAATGAAATGTTCTTCATATCGTCCTAAATGTGATTCAATAACAATTTTTATATTAATATTATGAAATTATATTATACCAAATTATACCAATTATAATATTATTGCCTATCAATTATATATTTATATTGAATATAAAATAAAATTACAGTTAAAATACAAATTGTAGGATCAATATATTATTACATATTATTTTTATTTACCAGAGATCTGTTTGTCAGGTAATGGTGGGATTGGAATTAAACAACAGTATTTGTCCAATAAACGTTCATGCAACCAATCAAAATGCTTATACCTTCTAGACACTTGTAAGTTATTAAACTACAACACATACAAATAAAACAAAAATTACATAATTTTTTAAATAAATTCATATATCTATTTTCAATAAAGATCATTCAAATAAAATAAAAATTAACATTAATCTAATATTTTTGAGTTTAGTAAAATATATACGATTCAGAATAAATTAGTGTTTATTCTGTAATATTATAAAATTGAGATTAACAGACAATATAAATTACACTTTAGTGGATATTTCTGTTTATATCTTATAAAATGATTATACTGCAATAGGTTGTACTCGTATAAGTGTATTTAACACTACCATTTATTAATAGTATAACTGTATAAGTAGGATAAGTAATGTAAGAATGGTGCATTTATTGAAAATATTAAATAGCTATAATTTATTTTTATTATTTTAGTTATGACTAATGAATATTTTTTTTTATAAAACTAAAGAATATTGGTTAGTATATATCCTATATATATATATATGTATAATATTATATATTATATATTATATATTTGTCATATTTTGAACATCAATCACTATTTAAAATAAAAAGGTAGGCATGTAAAATAATTAAATTTATTTATTACATATTCGATATGCAAAAAATATTAATTAATTAAAATTTTTAAATATTAAACTTAATATCATTAACATCATATTATATACGTTTATATGTATTTAATAGTTATATAATATGATGATGAATATATATCGATGATTAAAAGGCATTTTTTTTGCATTTTGTTGTAAGCGACATAATAATAAGAATATCGATTAGTCTAACTTAAAACATCTATATTTTTTTTATTTTTTTTATTTGTAATAAATAATCAATGTTTTAATGAAAGGCATAAGTGACAAAGAAATTGTGGACGTAACTACCATGACTTGAGATTATTTAAATTTTCCATTTTATTATTTTAGTAGTTTATGTACTGTAAAATACGGTAAACGTTGGCAAATAATATTGACTGATTATGTTATATTAATTGCAATTATATATATGATGCAATTTGTAGATTTTGTTGATTGTTGTATATTTTATATTAAGGGTAATTTAATAAATTATTTATATTTTTATCACAAATCATTGTAACTAAATAGATTCTTTTACACTAAGAATGTAGTAATATTTAATAGAACATTATTTGGCGTAGAAAAATATTAGGATGTAAGTAAACTATTTTTAATTGTCTATAATTATATAATTAGAAATAATAATATATTAAAAACAAACATAATAACCGGTATAGTTTCATTAGTTTCAAAACGTTTGATTATATTAAAATTGGTTGTTGTGTGACAATTTATGTAAAATTTTTTGTTTATGTTAATGTAATTATGTTTATTGTTTCTTCGGAACAATTCAGAAAACGTCGCTTACGCTCTTCTGCCATCTAACCATTGATAAATAAGTGTGCCTGTGTGCGTAGCTACATATATATATATTCATTATTCATACAGGGTACGGTTATCGATTAGATTGTTAGGTAGTTTTTTGAATGAACAGTAAGGTCACATTACGGTAGACATTTGCAGAGTATCTACGCCTTCGGTGCACTCATTGTCATCAAATCAAAATAAACCTTTTAGAATTAATTTACACTAAGATTGGTCGAACAACAATATACAATATATCTCATCAGGGTACATTGAGAGGTCTTCGTTTGGCCATTTAAAATTTATTCCCATTCCCCTAATTCAAACATAATTTATATATAAAACTATTAAATGCCCCTATAAACATTACATTTTGAATCCAAATATTTAAAGAAAAAACTCATCTAGAAATCCCATAAAAACGCTACAATAGTTATTATAATGGTAAACAATCAACATCCCAAATATTTTGAAACAATAAGACAAATACCTATTACCATTTCCCAACTAATATTTGTCTATATTATGAGTATTCTTTGATACCTGTTATCATAAGTAAGGAAGATAATCAAACTTTGTAATTTTTAATTTATTATATTATACGTTTTTTCGGATATTATATTCATAATTATTTTTTGTATTCTAATAAACCGACAAGTATAATGAAAAATAGAAAAATATTATATTTCTACTAAACTATAATTCAAACATAGTCACACAGAATGTTCTATATTTTAAATAATCCCTCGCTTGCTCTGAATTATAATAATTATGAACAGAATTAAAAAGGTTAGTAATTCATTACAATAATTATTAATAGGTTTTACATCTAATCAGTTCTAAAAAACATTTTATAGTTTATGTATATGGGACCCATATCTATGCTAAAAAATTACGAATGGTTAAAGTAGATATTTGATTCTTACAGTATAATATTAAAATATTAAAATAGCAAAATTACTAATTTACCTAGGATACAATAAACCAGTTATGAAATATTAATGTTTAATGTTTTTGTACATAATTTTCTTTTCGGTTTATAGAATAAAATACAAACAGAATGATCAAACAGGAAAGTATCTCAATTACCATGTTCATGTCTTTAATATATTTTGAAGATAGCAATATTTTTTACAATATAAAGGTAATTGTGCATTACATTTAAATTTCTTTAGTTGTAAACTTTTAGTTTATATGAACATAAGATTTGTTTGTCTAGCATATTATCCATGAATATACTAACTAGAAAGAATTAAATTATATTTAAAGCTAATTTGTACGCTACCTAACCATTAAGTCTAGATTTTAAGAAAATATAAATGATAACAAAACACTTCTAACATGAAATAAGTAAATAAGGAAGAAAAAAATATTATTTTTAATTATTATATTTATACCTATAAATAATTTTTTAATCATATATTACAATAAACAGTACAGATTTAAAATAATGTAACACTTAAACCTTTCAATATATTATGTTCTACAGTTTAAGTATTTTGATACATACTTTATTAATGATATACTCGTACATGCGAGTATAAAATTTATTATTACTAGTTATTTTAAACAAGAAACACTGAAATATTATATAATAGATGTATTAAATGTTAAATAATTAAATAATATATATGACTAAAGCGAATGAGACATTAACAAGTTGTATCATCTCGTCTTTTATACATTTTGATTACTTTTATGAATGTATTTTTAAAATAATATATTAAACATTTTGATTTTAAGTGTAATGAGTTTTGTTAACTCAATAACTATTGAAGTATACTGTATACAACCATTCATATCAATAAGAAAACATTTGTTAATTTTAAATCCAAACCTTACTGATCAAATTATCATAATTGTAATGTATAAGAAATTATTTACAAACCGTTGGTGTAATTTGGTATGCAATAAATGATTTCAGACCCTTAAGTTTAGATTCCTTCTTTGGAGATGCCACCAAACATTGATATCCATGTGGTTCTTCATTGTCATAAGACCATTCAACATCTATTACCAAAGGACTACTGCTACCACTACGCACGACAATTGTGATCTGTTCTGTATCAGGTATGTGAATTGGAGGTTGAATAGAACCTATTATATATGAAGCATCACCACTACCAACAGACTTGGAAAAACGAGAGCCACTACCACTGATTGATGTAGATGTTTTACCTATATAAATATATTTTAATTAAATAAACTATTATTTGGTGAATATTATTTTTAATCCTTATCAATTATCTACTTGTGTCCATTTATTTTGTACACTATTTATGTCCCAAATAAAATATTTGTTTTAAATACATTTTTATCTTAAATTAATTGAATTGAATGGAAATCACAATTTAATATTTATTTAAATGAGCAATGCCCAGTTACAAGTATAGACATTCGTCTAAGATTTATAATATTTTGTTATTACAGGGATAGTATTAATAAACTAAAATATAAATGATAATTGAAATTACGAGTATATATATAAAGTTATGAATAGTAAAATAATTGCTAAGTAGATAGAATTAAGTATAATAAATGTGATGATCTAAATGTCTCACCAAAATAAATCACAAAAATAATATATAAACAAACAAATACATATAAATATATAAATTTAACAAACTTAAGCAATTAATTAAACATAACACACACACCACACACACACACACACACATATACATTGTTTATCTAGTCAAAAAACTATTTAGATAAAAATTTAAATCATCAATTGAGACACAAGAAAAAAATCAACATTTAAACAATTTACAATTTGCATTAATCAATTTATAAGGGCAGTTTGACCATAGTTTGAACGCTGAAATGGCACATAAAAAGTATTGGACTGTCTAGTTCTACGGTTTGGAACATTAAAGTTCAATAATGAAAGCAATTCTCGACAATTAATATCCCAATTACTTAATTTAAAAATAAAGCATAAATAAAATCTTTTCCTTTTATTATCAAACGTTTCTAGTTTTAAGTATTTTAATATTGGCTGATATGACGAGTGAGGGACTCACTCAATACCACACCTGAATTGAATAATTTGTAGAAAACTATTTTAAATTGAATCAATAGCATTTATAACACCAATTAATTGAGGGGACTGTTGATCCATAGTAATGATCTGACAAAGGAACAGTAGAGTGATTTTAACGCTAAAGGATTGTTAAAGTCTTTACAGATACAATTTATGAAACCTAACATAGAAGAGGCTTTATTTTGGATATAAATATAATGGTCATTGAATGAGAGAGAAAAGTCAAAATGAATTCCCGAATCCTGAGAAAAATTCCATCCAGTATGGTGTTATTTATATAATAATTATTTGAAATTGGGTTAAAAATTGTAGAAAAAGTCACAATTTTACATTTCTTCAATTAAAAATAAATTATTTAAATTACACCAATTACTAAGATAATTTAAGTCATCTTGAAGCAGCAATTTATCTTGTGGAGATGTAATAATACGATGAATTTTCATATAATCTGCATAAAGTAACATATTCAAATTTATACAATTAATATCATTAATAAATAGATTAAATAATAAAGTAGCTAAATGTAATCCCTGAGAGACAGCAGAGTTAATTTTAAATGATGAATGAAAATTCTTACATATTACATATTGTTGCCTACCAGATATAAATGAGACTAGCCAGGAGTGAAAAGTATCACGAATACCTAGATTATATGACTTAGAGCTAAGTACCATATAATCAACTTCGTTAATCTCCTTAGAGAAATTAGTAAATATAACATCAACCTGAAAGCCAGACTTAAAAGCTTGAAGGATGTAATTTTGGAAAACAAGGTGGTTCGTGGTGGTTGATTTACCAGGCTAAATAAATATTATAATAAATTTTACTACATATATATAATACCTATGTGAATACTCAATAAAATTTTCAAGTATCAAAATTGCTCGAGTTATTGTGAAATATTGAAATTGAATTAAAGTTTTCGTCATTCTTTCATAGTTTTTCTACCTCTTACGGTCAATTATGAAAAATTCGAAAAAAATTACCTAAATAAATTACCAACTACATCCACTTTCAACAGGAAACATGTTATTCATGAAAATCGGGGCATTATTTCGGGTAGTAAAAGTGTCTTCTTTCAGACATATAAAAAAAAAGACACACATCATTGTAAAACCAATACATTCTTCGCTTTGCACAGAATCTTATAACCTTCCTCATACTGATCGAAAAATATTACATATACAAGTCAATTACTAATCGTGAATACTCATAAAATAGACTTAAAAAATGACTAACTTAAATACACATTTTTAAAACATTGAATTAAACAAAAAAATAAATACAAAATTATTTATTATTTTTTCTCTATCTAGAAAAACAATATATGTAATATAAAAATAATTATAAACTCTACTATATAAAGTATTAGTATTTATACTTGTACTAAATAATTTTTTCTAAAAAGAGTAAATATTTTTATAACATTTATAGATGCATTATCCCTTCAATACCTAATGAATTTTTTGAAAAATAATATTTAAAAAATTTTTAAGAATAAATATAAGAAATTATAATTATTTTATTATTTTTCAAAAAGAACCTGTACATAATCAATAACTAATTAATTATTTGGGAATTTCAATTTTTATTTTCTTATTAATATTGTATACACTATACATTAGCTACACAAATATTAAAAAAATAATCATTAAACATATATCAAAATGTATTTGATAGTTATAACTTGCATTATGAAGTTGAAAATATGCAGCAAGTAAAAAAAAAAAAAAATTAAAAAATTAAAAAATAATTTTTTTTTTTTAATTTTAAATACCTAAGCATTTTAAAATTGTATATCTGAAATTGTTATATATTATATAACATAAAAAAGCATCGTTAAATTTCATGTTATTTAATAATTATTGTTATAATACCGAGTGTATTCAAATATTATGTTTTATATTAGCTACATATTATGTATTATTGTATCAGCAACAATTTATATCTCTATAACAGTTATTTATTAAATTTTAATATTTATATAATAAAACAAATATAAGCCGTATTAATTTATTTTATCAAAATTAAGAAAGAGGACACAAGTAATATGAATTTGTGTTTTATATTTAAGATTTAAAAATTTTTTAATATATATTAAAATAATATTATAATTTATTTTATATTGTTAGTTGTTTGAACAATTAGTTACAGCATCAATTAATCAAAAATTTATATTTTTTAATTATAAAAATTGTTATATGAACATTTATAGATACCAGATGTTTTTATCACCGAGGATGTTTTCGTCCCAATTGCTGGATATTGTGATGTTGGAGTTATTATTGCAGATGATGTTATAGTACTGCCACAACCATATTCTGAATCATCGTCCCACTCATCATCATAATAATCATCAGGAGACTGTGAATAAAAATAATTAAAATATACATATATCCACGCATAACAAATGTGCATGCGGAGCTTAGCGAAGAATTTATTGGTTTTACAATGACTCGTATCTTTTTGTTTTTTTTTGTTTTTATGTATGAAGACAATTTTACTACCCTAAATAATACTACGATTTTCAAGAATAGCACATGATTCTGGTTGGAAAGTGGATGTAGTTGGTACTTTATAAAATACAATAACTATGGTCTGGGTTATATTTTATAATTTTAATTATCATTATTTTACTCCGGGACTATATTAATGGTATAATTTATTATTTGAATTTTTTAATTAATTTTGAAATTCAAATATTCATTTAGTATAATTATGTGAATTTTATTAAAATGTTTAATACTTAATGTGTTTCCTTTATTTTCTATTTTTAAAATTTATAAAAATATAATTAATCTGCATTATATCAAATACATATGTTTACTTAAAAATGCACACTTTTTAATATAATTCTGGCTCTAAGATTATATTGCTCAATCTAATAATTATTGTTAAGTAATAAACATGTTATATGTCATAGTAATAAATATTGCCAATTGATAAATAAAATCAAGTATTTTAAATTATTTGTGTTAGAAAATATGTTTAAACGTTTTAAGTTTAGACTCTAGAGTACTTTAGAGTAATACTTGAAATAAATTGACTTACAATCTTTGAGAATACCATACTATCATCACATCAAAATAATAGAATAATGATATACTAATTAATAAATATTTATACATTACTTCAAACAAAAAATAAAAACGTTTATGAAAATAATTTAAAAATTTAAAATGAAAATTTAAAAAGACCATCTGATACTCCTGCCGCAGGGATATAAGTGTGCATATCATAGTATTTAATTATAATTATAATTTAAATGCAATGTTAAACCATTGCATTCGAAAAAACAATTCTGAGCAGATTCAGTCAGATAATGTAGGTATTGATTAATATATAATATATAATATATTATATATAATATATAATATATTGCCGTTTTTTCGTCATTTTTTCATCGTTTTTTCTAACGTATAAGATCAATTTTGAGAAATTCGAAAAATGACCTAAATAAAGTACCAAGAACATCAATTTTTCTACCAGAAACATATGCTATTCGTGAAAATCGGACCATTATTTCGGGTAGTACAAGTGTCTTCAGTCATAAAAACAAAAAAACAAAAATATCAATTTTAAACAGCTATAAAAAAAAATTGAGACCATGGATTTTTCTAATATTTTGATATGATGATTCAGACATAAAAAAAAAACGCAAAAAAAAAAAAAAAAACAAAACGGCGGTCACCCATCCGCTGTCGATGCCTGGCTACGGTGCTCAACACCGTGATAGCGTTCGGGAATGTTTCATCGACTACACCACACGCGTCTCCCATAGAGCCATGTTTTTGTGAATGCCGTTTTTTCGTCATTTTTTTCATAATATTTTAGTTTAAACTAAAAATATCAACTTTAAACGGCTATAAAAAAAAATTGAGAATAGGGATTTTTCTAATATTTTGAATTAATGTTAAGTAATATATAAATATACTTCAGTAAAATTTTCAGACCTTAATACCAAATATTGCTAATTTTATCAAACATTATATACAAAAAAACGAGAATTTTACGAAATATTCAAAGTCCTATATTTTGTAGAAAAATGACCGTAACGGTTCCAAAATTTTATCACATATACATAGTACTTATATAAACTCCCAAAAAATTTCGCTACGCTCAGGACCTAAAATTAAAATTACTTTGCAATTTAAATTTTGTGGTAAGTAAACTACTCGTATGTATTACAAGCAATGAGCTAAAACATACATTTTACAAAAATCTCAAATCACTACTTACAAGTTATTATTAGATCGTTATTATATTAAAAAAAGACAACTAACTTTTTTACTTAAATATCTACTAAGCCTTTCAAGACCATCCAATTAAAAAATCTTGTGTGCACCATTATATACATAAATAAAAATAAAAATATAATATAAAAATTGGAACTAGCCTGCTGATGTGGATTATGTTGATTGCTTGGAACTTGTGAATAATAATCATTCTGTTGATCATTAATATCCCATGGATCTGTTAATGGTGGTAATGGGGGTGGTGGCAAAGTTGGTGGTGGTTTTCCTTCATCCGAATGTCTGTCATTTATGGTTTTTATTTCCTGTAAATAAAATCAAAATTATTTTGAATGAAAATACTTATATAAATTAAAATATAAAAAATGCTTACCTCAACATAAGCAGCTGGGAACAGGCCCGTTTGTCCAGATTTGCTTGTTCCTTCCCACCAGCCCTCACCAACATCTTGACGGGTTACTAACAATGTCTCACCTGCAGTGATTGATAATTCTGAAGAACCAGGTTCACCCACAAAATCATATAGTACCAATACCTATAACAGTAAAATCATATTTAAAAACAAATTTTTAACTAATTATTCAACTAAAACTGTTAACTGTAAAATTATATAATTATAAAACTATAAAATTTAATTAAATATATTATAGTATACTATAATAAATGTAGAAATTTATACTCTAAAATCAAAAATATTGGTTATCATAAAATATGTATATAAAATATATATACTTGTTTATATATATAAATATCCTCCAGATATCTAAAATAACATTTTTTTTTGTATTGTAAAGTTTTTGTAAAAAAAAAAAAATAAAAATATTATTTACCTCAGTAATATTACACTTTAATAAATGTATTTTTTATGTATTTTTGTTTATATAATATTGATTATAGATAAATAGGTGGTTTACCTACTATATTTTTTTTTTTTTTTTTTTTATGGCAATTAAAACTTTTAATTTAATTGTGTTATATTATTATAAATTATTTTTAAAGATTAACTTACAAAATGTTTTATTAATACAGTCGGGTCTCGATAATCCGAACACAGGCTAATCCGAAAGACGCGGTAATCCGAACGGGCTTGAGAATTATCTTATCGCTATTGTGGGTACGGTTTTCCACAAAGTGTGATTAAATTAAATTAAATATTTCCATTTTTTTTTTTTTAATATTAAGAAAGCGTAAATTTATTGTCTTTTAAAATTACGAGATTTTACATGATTAATACAGAAAAAATAAAATTTCATAATTTAAATTACAATAAAATTGATTTTTTTTTTTTAAGCCATAGGTAATCCGAACAAATCGCTAATCCGAATGACCCCACTGTAATCAGTTAAACAGTGCTTTAGTTAAGTTACTAATATAAATGGTAACGCTTTGCCTATTGAAGTTTAATTTAATAACATTTTTTTATTAATTATGAAAGAATGCTTTTTCATGTAATGAAATTTTAATTTATTTTGTAGTTATTATTTATTAATATTACAAGTAATTAAAAATTGAAATTCTAATAATTATTCTTACTTATTTTTTGTACAAAATTAAACATTAATAAATATTTTCAATGCAGAAAAATTAATTTTAAAATAGTTTTTTGAAAGTTTTTTAAGAATAAAAATACCTAAAAAAAATATCAAGTTGATATTGATGTGGATATGATACAGCATTGTTTTGATTAAAATTTGAATGCAAATGATTCTGAGAGCAATTCAGTCAAATAACATAGATATTGATTAAAAATTGTATCTATTTTAAAATTAAATTATAATTTTATCATTATCACATATATATATGAATCCCCAACTAAATTTTCAAGTCAAGAATTTCCTGAATTATCATAAAATATTAAATATAAAATTCATAAAAATTAAAGTACCTAAAAATTTACCTATATAATCAATAAATCAGAATTTTTTGGTGGTTTTATTTTTATATTTCTTATTTTTAATTAATTTTTTTAATGTTCATAGACTCAGTAGAATTTACTCATCTGCTACTTTCAACGTATTCACTAGTTATTCATCATTAATGTCCAACACCTAAAAATGTACCCATAAAATCCTTAAATGTCCATATCAAACTGAACTACACTCAGATTGTTTTTCCAAATGTAATAATTAAGGCGCGAATTTAAATGCTCCAAAAAACAAATAAAATGACTCCAAAAAATATCATTTAATGCCCTAAAAAAGTTAAATTTTTTTTAAAAAAATGCTCTAAAAATGCTCTTTAAATGTTTTTATTTTTACATAAATAATTATAATTATAAAAAAGGAAATTAATACTGAATAATTTACAAAAATATTATATAGATTATATTATTATTATTTATTTCTTGAATTTATAATATAGTTGACTTTGTGATCTTCGTTATTACCACGTTTCGATAACACTATTAATTATCAATATCACTATATAATAAAATGCCGTATTCAAAGAAGAGTACAAAAATAAACTGTGATTACCCCGCATAAATGTAGTTTATCAAATGATTTAGAACATTCTGTAGCTAATGAAAAGTTGAATGCCTTATAAATATAAAAACAACGTAAAAATGCCAGTATATGCTTTAAAAATTTAAATACTTCAATTAATGCAAAAACATGCAAAATAAAAGTTTCATTAATTGTTTGCATGAAATGAATTTTGTGCTTGGAGAACAATATTTTAAGACATTCAGTAAAAAGTGAATTTTGTATTTAAATCCGTGCCCTAGTGATAATCTATCATTGTATTCAAAGTTTAATCAGAATATAACATTATTTCCATATATATATATCCTACCCACACCAGCCATGTATCTACCCAGTATCAGCTCATCTTTTTTTCCAATTTTAAACTTTAAAAAGCTATACAAAAAAAAAAAAAAAAAAAAAAAAAAAATGGTACCTAATTGAAATATACACAGTATTTTGAAACTAAGGTTAGCAATATGTGATTATGCATCAATAAAATTTTTAGATCATAAAACCCAAAATTGTAAATTCTATTAATATTAAAAAAAAAAAAATGAGAATTTTAAGAAATGTTCAAAGTTCTATATTTTCATGAAAAATTAACGTACCCGATAAAATTTTCAAGTCACTTATATAATACTTCCCGAATTATTGTAAAATAATTTATATCGATTTTGTCAAAATTACTTTCTGTAAATATTGCCAATTTTAATCATATAGTAGTTTTCCTTAGCGGATAAGATAACCTATATAAAATACTAACTACATAATAATTGATGCATTATTTCTATTAATTTTAGTATAATGTTTATTAAGTAATTATTACAATAACAAAAAAATATATTTTATACTTGAAAATAATAATAAATAAAATATTGAATATAACAAGAGATATTTTATATTTTGTCAGATACTTTAGGGTACCTAAATTTTGGTACCTTTTGGTAACCTTTATTATAACCTACAAATTTTTTTTTAAATTATTTATGATAAAAAAAAAAATTACTTAACTACAATGATTATAAAAACAAATAAAATAGAAAAAATAAATTAAAGAATATGTTTGAATTATTAAAAATATTAACAAATTTAACAAATATACTCAATGCAAATATATAATTCCTAATTGAATAATAAAAAAAAATGAAACATTTCTAATACATTATAATACAAATAACATATTATATAAATTAAAGTGATAAAATTCCAAAAATAAATAAGAAAATTCAGAAAAAATATTTTAGTAGTCATATACTTAACCCTAATCAAGTATCCCATTGGGTTTGTCCTTATAACCTTTTATACTTTTCAAAATATTTATATATAAACAAATCATATTTTTCATTAGGTGTTATAATTTCATTTCCTTTTTAAATACCTACTTAAAATTAAAATATTAATTGATTAAAATTAAAATATTAATTTGACTTTTGAGATAGGAGATAGCCAATATGCCTAAAGGTTTTATTTTTCTAATAATTGAATAATTTAATTATTACTTTATTTAATCAACTGAATTCTTACAATATTCCCTCTTACTCCTTCTTCTATTACCTCATCAAAAATAACGAATTAATTATTATTAATTTTATATTAGAGGCTGGATTCATTATTTAATTAAAACTATTAATTTTATTTTTATTTATTTTTCTCTTCTTATTTTTATTCAAAATTATTTTTATCAATTAATTGTTGAAATAAATTATAATATAATAAAATTCCTAATAAAAAAAAATTATTTAACATAAGTCAGTCAACAGTTTCAACATTTAAATAGGCAATGAAAAATTATTGTATTTTCATATAAATTGTGTTAATTCACTTACGCTATAATATTAACCTGATTATATTTTTTTTATATAAATATCGTCAATTAAATTGATTAATGATACAATACAATTTAAATCATTAAATTATTCCTAAAATGGTATTGCCATAGAACAGAATATGTTGTTCAGTAATTAAATGATCAAAATTTATTTTATTTTTTACTCACATATTTTTTCATTTAGTCATTTGGACTATTTAGTCAATTAAATTTTAAAATGTTTAGAAGAATCAAGACAGTATATCTATTGGCTTTCTCTAAATCTTAAATAATATGGAAACAATTTATTTTTAATATTAAAAAAAATATATTAATATAAAATGTGACTTGTTTATAATTTATGTATGTAGTACTAAAATCAAAATTTTAAATTATGTAGGTACTTAATCGATCAAAAGTTATTGACAAGGGCACTTGACTTAGTCAAAGTATTTTATTCTTAATTAAATTAAAAAAAAAAAAAAGTTTAGTATATAAAAAAATATTTTATTTAGTTAATTCAAATTCATTTTTTAAGTATAATGAATTTTAATACAAAATAATTAATAATTAAATTAAGTATTTAAATTTGTTCATTTAGATATATTTATAGTACCTTCATTCTGATTGTGGTATAGTGGCTGTATGTTTACGAATAAATATGATATCCAACCAGTGTTGAATGATGCTACGTAAATAGCTTGTTGGTTTGAATTCCACTTCAACTGGATACTTGCCTAGAGCAGTGCTGATTTTATCATAATTATTGCAACTACCACTACACTCTATTAATAGCTAATAAAATGAATAAAACAATTCATTAAACGATTAATGAACATTAATTATTAATTTAAGAAATTTAAGCCCCGAATATAACAGTACCTTATTACCTATTACAGTATTAACAATTAACAATATAAATAAGATATACATGGCCAGATACATTCAAAATTGAGTTCAAAATTATACATCTCATTTATGACAGGTGTTAACAGCCAAGATATAGAGAAAGACAAGTTTACGCTACAAACTGTGCTTTAATGATTTGATAACCCAGCCATTATAGTTCCATAAAATTCACAATATCACAAGCACGTAGCTAAGAGGGGCCGAGGGTGCCGGGCACCCTAAGAAAATTCAGTGGCCATGAGCTGGCCTACCTAATTTTCAAAATTCATTATTTATAGAGATAGTTCTTAATTTTTTATATTTGGAAACAATATTTTAATGTTCACACTGTCCGTCTTCAACAAAAATTAGTTTTTGGTATAAAAATAAATAATTGTTTGATAACTATCTAATACAAATTTTTAATTTGGGTATGTATTGTCATTGATTTTATAATATAGGTACATACAGTATACACAATACGTTCTTATTATTATTGAACATTTATGTGGGTAACAGGCGGCTTAATTATAGCTAGAGACCGGAATTGTATGCAATTGTATATTCATACTGAGTATATGCATGATATAGAGGGTTTGAATTGTGGGCATTTCAAATCTAACTGATTTTATAGACCAAATTTTATTTTGCATATTAATGCATATTTGAAGGCTTAAGATATATTTTGTTACCCGTTTTGTTATTAAATCATATAATTAGCATATTTTATAGACTTTTATATCTTTTTACTCTTTTCTGTCTTCTATACATTTAAAAATTAATATTATGTTCATAAAAAATGAATTTTGAAATTATCATGGAAAAAATTTGATAATTGAAAAATATTTTTTTCTTGTTTAACATATTTATGGTTGTGTTGTTATTTTATTTAATTAATTAAAGAAATTTTGTTCTAATTATTTATTAATAATTTATTGTATAATATGAGTATGTATCAAATTTATAAATTTATTTAAATTTTTAAAGAACTAAATTTTTTAAACCCAGTGGAAATAATGTAATTTACTTTTAGTTTTTTTTGTTCTTGTGTTTAGTTTTATTTTTAAAATATTGAAAAAGATCTTATGTTCCATCAATATAAAAATAACTATTTTAATATTTTAAAATCTACTAAAATTTGTTATATATTTTTTTGTTCATATTTTAAACACTTTCTAATAAATAAAATTGTGATTTTCTTAATCAGTATTTATTTTATTATGTAGATATATACCTACTTAAAAATAAAAAATGTAGTTTAGATTTGAAAAAAATTTAATTTTTTTTTTTTAATTTCCTACAAATTTATAATTCATATAGTGTATATTTTAAAAGTTATGGTGCATATTGAAGCATATTTTGCCATTTTTATCATGCATATTTGCATCATATTTCAATCCTTTTTAGCACATATAATTCCGGTCTCTAATTATAACAATATTTTTATAAAATAAGATGCATTAATAACATACTACGTACCCAACAGTACATATGTCAAATCGCAAACATGTTATTTTCTTCTAAATAGCATTCACAAGCAACTCCATGTCGCCGGGTCTGCTTTTTTTTACAGTAATTTGTAACTGGTGAGGAACTTCTATTAATATTATTTATATATATTGTTTATAAAAACTGGTGATTTTTCATTAATCTGACATTATTATTGATTCACATTAATCTGATTTAAAATGATTATAAAACCAATTTTTTTTTTTTTTTTGTGGGAAATAGGAATTTATTTTGGGTTTATAATGTTAAATCTAATCACTGATATTATATTACAATATTAGAATATTAAAGAGATTATTATTGTTGTTGTTTACATAATCCATAATTATGGATTATACGCATGTGGAGGTGGGTCATAAGGTACCCGAAATTTTTCAAAATATATATTAAATTAACCTCAATGACAATTATATAGTATAATAGTAATGTATATAGTTGTTAATATTTACTATTACTTGAAATCTTTATTATTTATAGATTAAAACAATTTGGTACTTATAAATATAAAGAAAAAAAAATATCCAAATCGTTGGATTTGAACAATTTTGTTGAACAGTTTACAGTTAACCATAAAAACAGAAGACTAATAATTATATATT
This sequence comes from Tetraneura akinire, assembly GCA_021307375.1. Classification (NCBI taxonomy): domain Eukaryota; kingdom Metazoa; phylum Arthropoda; class Insecta; order Hemiptera; family Aphididae; genus Tetraneura; species Tetraneura akinire. The sequence goes on from JAIUCT010000131.1 coordinate 878,731, forward strand.
AAAAAATTGTTATATTAAAACTTTTATTGTATGTTATTTTTTATGTAACTGGTAAAGGTGCCCAAAAAGTTTGGCCCCCTAATGAAAAAATTCTTAGCTACGTACCTGCAATAGTATAACGTTATGTTAATAATGCGTCATTGTAAACAATCGAATTATGGATGTAAGAAATATAGGATAGATATATAATATCCATTTTATCGTACTCACTCGGAAATTCGTTACGCGATATTGTTCACGTCGTATTACGCAAGAAATACAATGAAAAACCAATCCCGTGGGAGGCGTATGTTACGCGGATTCCGGACACCGCTAGCAGCAACGACGACAAAGGCGATGATAAACGGTACAACGTATACGCAGAGATCAAACGGTGGAGGCGGAGAAGGCGACAACTGTTGCGGTTATCACTGCGCTGTATTGCGGACACTACTGACATAACTCGGACGAAACATCGTTTATACGTGCGTATAAATCCATTTAATTATTATTCCTGGTACATAATAAATTACCGCCCTTGTACAACGTTTTGGTAGACTGGAAATAATAAATTATGCGCGTCCCGAACCGCGACCGCAACAAGCGGGCGGAGGAATACGGTAAACGGAATACACCACGAACGTCGATTCAATTGGTCGTTGCCACATTGCTGTTGTTGCGCGTAGTGTGAATCTTTGAAAATAATGATTTACTAAACCGAATTAGCTGTTTAACGATATCGCATGAACTGTTGTAATTAAAAATTATTATTACGAATGCGTACGCCTCTGGTCTTCGGACAATACAGTAGCTTCATTGTTTCACCGATGATAACGACGACCCGCCGTGGCGCAACGCTACAAACGTTATCACGACCGTTAACCCACGAATCCATCATTGCTACGGCGCGCATAGATATCATAATATCATATTTACTTATATGCTATATTGTTTTTGTTATTTTATTTTTTCTTAAAAAATATTTTAGACGTATTTTGCATAATAGGTAAACTACTAACTAGATAAATACAAAAATATATTAAAGAAAAAATTGAACATATTATATTATTTAATGTACTCGTATACTATAATAGTATATTACTAGGTATATTCTATAGTAGTGCTTGTACATTGGACGTCAAAACGTTGCAACGAAATAGCGTATTATTTTAAATTTTAACATGTTCTTTTCCAATATTATAAATCGGTAAAATGTACTACCTTCGTTCTTCAAAAGACGAGCTGATACTCTTGTAGGGATATAGGTGAACAAATCATAGTGTTTAATTTTAATTAAAATTTGAATGCAATGATAAACTATTGCATTTGAAAAAACCATTCTGAGCAAAGTTCAGTCAGATAATCATAGGCGTAGCGTGGTGGGGTCTAAGGGGGCTTAAGCCCCCTTAGAATAGCTACAAGCCCCCCCATTTAAAATGTATAAAATAGGCACTTTCATTTTTTTCTTGCTGAAACTGAAATTATAAGAAATTGATATTACATCAAATTAGATTATTTCAGTGATAAATAAATATAGTACTTAATAATATAATAGGTAGGTATTTAAAATAGATTTTATTTTGAACAAAATATAGAAAATTACCCGAGGATGTCGTTCCAGCTTTCTATTTTACTGAAAAAGTGAAAACCTAAATAATAATTTTATAACTTTATAATAATATATATTATTTTAATAGTTTTATCAGTAATAGTATTTATAACTTCATTTCTAGCTAAATAAATTTAAATTATTAGTCAAATTATTTATAATTTAATATTATAGCTATTCGCTACCCGCAGAGTAGGTCCATTGTTATAATTATTATATTTACTGATTAAACGTTGTCGTGTTTCATTTTCATTTTCAGTTATGTGTTATGTTACAAAATTACCGATTAAATTTTTTACATTTATCAGTCTACAATAATTATAATTTATAAATAATTTTACTAAAATTTCAACTTTAAACACCTATAAAAAAATTGAGTCTTGAGATTTTCCTAATATTTTAGAAATTCGTTAAGTATGTCAGTATACATCAATAAAATTTTCAAAAATTATCCACATTTTTTAGGTTTTAAACTATTGAGAAATAACTAGAAGAATATTCATATGGATTCTAAGATTTTCGTTTAAACTAAAAATATCAACTTTAAACAGCTAGGTATTAAAAAAAAAAAAAAATGAGACTTGGGATTTTTCTAATATTTTGATATGATGTTAAGTAATATGAAAGTATACCTCTGTAAAATTTTCAGACCTTAATGGCCAAAATTGTCAATTTTATCAAACATTATATACTGCCTATATGAATATCCAATAAAATTTTCAAATCTCTAACTTTTTTAAATTGTCCGAGTTATCGTGAAATATTGAAATCAAATTCGTCGAAATTTAAATTTTCGTGAATAATGCCGTTTTTTGTCATTTTTTCGTCGTTTTTTCTACCGCTTATGATCAATTTTGATAAATTCGAAAAATTATCTAAATAAAGTACCAACTACATCCATTTTCAAATCAGAAACTTATGCTATTCGTGCAAATCGGAGTATTATTTCAAGTAGTAAAATTGTCTTCATACTTAAAAAACATACTTTAAAAGAAAAAGACACACACCATTCGCTAAGAATTTAAAATTATTTTACAATAAATAAATAAATTTTATTGGTGATCAATCGACAGGTGCTTGAGCAACCATAGCTTCCCCCTGAATCCGAGCTGGTGTACAATACATAATATTGTTTATTGTAATATAATAAATTAATAACATTTTAAAATATATATTCAATTTATGATTGGGGCTATAGCCCCTCCACAAATATTCATCACGCTACGCCTATGCAGATAATGTAGGTATTGATTAAAATTTTGATATTTTTTTATTAAATATTTAAAACGCAAAATTTAATCACATATATAGGGATCATGAAGGTACATAAATGGACACCTAATAAAATAAGTTTCTAAGTTCAATATAATTGCTCATAAAATCCCCTTGTCACATAAATGCCAATATAATAAAAAAAATTGTCAATTTTATTTATCATTATGGTAAAATATTGAAATATAATAGAAGGATCCATATAAATATTTTAAATATTAATTTTACTGGAATTTCAACTTTAAATAACTAAAAAAAATAATTGAGTCTTGAAATTTTCCAAATATTTTGGAAATTCGTTAAGATATATTATGTCAGTATTTTTCAATAAAATTTTTGGTTATTCTATTAATTTTTATTGTAAAAGCATTAAAAAATAATAAGAAGAATAAAGATTCTAAGATTACTAAAACCCATTTGCGTACTGGTTACATCAATATATATGACCTACTCTCTAATTCGTATTATAATATAATATATTATATATTTTTTTACCTAATTTTAAAGAAGAAAAAAATTTAATATTATAGTAAAATGTATATAATAAATTCTGATTTAGACAAGTTTGGACGGGCTAAATAATTATTTCACTAGTAGAGAACACTATAACACTACATTATAGAACAGATCACTCGGACAAGGTAGACTGTATACCTACTGCCTACCGGCTACCACCGAGAACGTTTTACTAAAACTAAATACATTATTGTCAAGATGGGAAATACGAAACGTTATTCTTTTTCTTATTCACACTATATAATTTGATCGAAGAATACATAATATATTTTATTATTTTATTCTATGCCTAATGCCTCTATAGTTTAATAATTATCTAATATTCTAATTAATGAATTGAAAGAATTGTTTTATATATTATATAAATAATATAACACAACAACATTATGAATATTATGATAAACTCAAACTCAAGTATAACATTACATTCTTTGTGAATTGTAATAGTGTAAGGTGTAACGAACCGAGAATCGAGATGACCGAGACTGAAGAGGGAGATGCCTAGACGTCAACTGGTCAATTGTACACATTATCTGACTGAACAATCATTCTTAATGATATTGATATTGACATTAATAATTAATATTATTATTGAGACAAATAAAAAAATATAATATTAATTAATTTTTAATATGTTGTTAAATGAATAAGATACAAAATTTAAAATCAATAATTTAATTTAATGTGGATTATCATCCGCACGTGTAGGAATAGTGGACGTGTCGTATTACTGTCGCACATCCAAGACCTGTTCGTGGTTAAGTATTGAGAAGTAAACAAAGGGAAATCGTCATGAGTCAATGTTAGTGTGGTTGGTGGTGGTGGTGGTGGGGGGTCAATTGCCGCCTGCCGATATCATCGGTCAGAGTGGAATAGCCGAAAAGGGGACGCCGGACGCATAAGTACGGTCTTACACAGTGGTTGTTTCCCAAGACCAAAGATGCACTTAAATTCGTAAATATCGAGGAATGCTTACGTTACGTTTAACTGAATTAAAAAAAAAAAAACAATACATTTTAACCTTTTTTTAAATTTTTAATAATCTACGTCGAACGTGTTGAACTTTGCTACTTTAGTATTTTGCATAATGTTATTATTATTGTAATATTGTTGTTGTCTATATTTGTGCCCGTGATAAACAAGACGATCGCCTCCGCGGACACACCGCCGACGTATACGTTTGGCGGTAATATCTATGCGAATTTGGAAACAGTTACGAAGAATTAGTTATAAGCATATCCTTTTATTTTTGGTATGTTTACTTTAAACAACTATTGTCTTTTGTTAAATCTGTTTTTATTATTATCATTGTTACCTACGTTTATGATGAATGAAATAAGTTATTAATGTTGATGGTAAAGATGTTTTTGTTTCGAGCTGTTTCGAAACATGACCGTCGATTGAATATATTTTATATTTTATAACCTTTAATTTAAATTAAATTATACTTATTAATAAAATTTTCCTATTGTTGATATAGCGATTTATAATAATTTCATTAATATTATGTAGGTACAATGTAATTTAAAAAAAAAAAAAACAGTTTATATAATTTGTTATTATTTAATCTTTACTTACAATATTTTTTCCAATTATTGAAAAATATAAAATTGAAAGTTAGTTGCTAAAATATGTGCTACTACCAGATTTTTGTTTATTTCGAGCTTCTTAGTTGATTTAAATTTCTACTATAATGATCATTTATAAACTGATTTAATTTATATTTAATTTTAATTATAATAAGTATATGTATAATATATATATATATCTTCTTCTGCAGTATTCAATTTCACGAATGGTTTGCAACAACTTCCATGCTTCTCTATCACTAGCCTTCCTCTTTAACTCTTGATATAAGTTACATCCTTGGTCTTCTATTATCTGGCTTATGTATTGCAGTCTTGGTATTGTTTCCTCTATGATTTTTTCCATCGATTATTCCTTTCAAAATTATCCTGGCAATCCTTCACATCTTAAAATATGCCCTATTAATTAATTTCGCTTTTTTTTATACTCTTCCATATTTATTTCTCCTCAGATACCCTTTTTAAAATTTCTTCATTAGTAATCCTATCTGTCCATATTATCTTCACCATTCTCCTGTAGCACCACATTTCAAATGCTTCTATTTTTTCCTATCTTATTTTGCTATAGTCCATGTTTTGCATCCATGTATCATAATACTCCAGATGTACTTTATTAATAATTTCTTTCTAATTTTAAGATCAATATTTTTTGAATAAAAAGACTTCTCTTCTTATTAAATATGTATTTATATATAACTTATTAATAATTAATATAAATTATAAAATATGTTACAACTTCCCTACCTAATAAATATTATTTATTTATTGTTACTTTTAGTTAGGTATATTAATACTTTATTTTTTATTGTTACAGTATATGATATATTTGAAGAACTAACAACAATTTAATACAAAATATTTTCAAATGAAAGTCATAGAAATTCAGTGTTTACCAGTATAAAGTCTAACACTTTGAATAATTTTTACTTAAATGGTATTGTATTTTTTATATATGGTCCTGAATTTATAATTTTAAATTAATTATTGCTCTTTTACAGGATTTTGCATATGTGTGTTAGTTTTCTAAAAAATTATTAGATATGCTTAATATAAATAAAATATATACTGAACATTTTTATTGAATGTAATTTCTAGGAAGCATTTCTAAGTATTAAAATCAATTATGATTATAATATAATATACCTAATATAATAAAATAATATAATATAAAAGAAAAAAAAATAGACTTGAAAATTTTTTTGGATGTTCACATAGGTACTAAATATATATTGTAAAATTTTGGAACCGTTACATTAATTTTTCTACAAAATAAAGGATTTTGAATATTTCGTTTTTACGTTTATAATGTTTGATAAAATTGGCAATTTTTGGTATTAAGATTTGAAAATTTTACTGAAGTATACTTACATATTACTTAACATCATACTAAAATATTAAAAAAGTCCCTAGTCTCAATTTTTTTTTATAACTGTTTTAAGTTGATATTTTTAGTTCAAACGAATATTCTTATTATTTCTTAATACTTACACAATAAAAATTAATAGAAAAACTAATCAATTTGAAAATTTTTTGAAAATTTTATTGAAGCATATTGATAGATATCTTAACATATTTTCAAATTATTAGGAAAATCTCATTACTCAATTTGTTTTTATAGGTGTTTAAAGTTGATAATTCCAGTAAAATTAATAATTAAAGTATTTTTATATGGATTGTTTTATTATTATATTACAATATTTTACAATAATGTTAAATAAAATTGACAGAAATTTTTTATGAAGCTTAAATATATTTTACTTAACTCAGATCCAGTTAATTGTGAATTAGTACATTTGCGATTTTTTTATAGCTGTTTAAAGTATAAAGAAGAAGAGCTGATACTCCTGCTGCAGGGATATAGGGATATAGGTGTGCAAATCATAGTGTTTAATTTTAATTAGAATTTGAATGCAATGATAAACCATTGCATTCATATAAATTATTTTGAGCGAAGTTCTGTCAGATATGGACATTTAAGTGATTAGGGATTTTATGAGCATTTATATTGAACTTATATACTTGAAAATTTTGTAAGGTGTTTATGTACTATATGTGCACTTATATAGTCTCTATATGTGTGATATAATTTTGTGTTTTAAATATTTAATAAAAAATGTCAAAATTTTAATCAATACCTACATTATCTGACTGACCTTCACTCAGAATTGTTTTTTCGAATGCAATGGTTTATCATTGCATTCTAATTCTAATTAAAATTAAACACTATGATTTGCAGACCTGTATTCCTGCCGCAGGAGTATCAACTCTTCTTTTTTATTATTTTAGTTTTAAATTATAATTTTTTGTTAGTAGTTTGAATTATTTATTCTTGTATTATATTTTGTTTCAGATATGATCAGTTACTATTAAAGGAAATCAGAAACAATAATAATCATGTTATTTTATTGAGATGGTTAATGTCTTCTGTTGTTATCTAACTATTAACATTTTATAAATTTCTATAATCAAATCAATATAATATTATATAATTATCATATTGAGATTCAATATCTATAAGTTCACTCATGTAAAATATGTTTTTTAATTATAATATAGAAAAATTTAAAAATAGTGAGATAGAATGTTATGAGCAATCATAAAAAAAGTGGCGCATCATATGTTGAATAAGACACAATAAGACTAATACTAATCATACAAAAATGATATTACAATATTGGACTTCAAAAAAAATTAATTTATTTTGAATATTTTTACTTTGGCTATGGTTCACCATGATATAGAAACAACTAGTCGTCGTGGATTATTGAATGGATTGGTCAATGTAGCAACAAAATCTTGGCTAAATGGTCTTCAACCCAACAATCATAATTCAAATGCTATGGTATTTCCAACCATTACTACAGCACCAAACAATAGTCCAACTTGTCGTAATATTACAGACAACATCACCATGATAGACGAACAGCACAGGCGACTCCAACAACAACGAAATGAAGATCATAGACTCAATATACTTTGGTATGGTGGTGATGATTTACATCAACAGCAGCAACCGCCACCAGTTGTTCTTTTTGAATCACACAACTTAAACCAGTCAACAGATGATTGGGAAAAGCAACCACTACGGCAGCGATGGAAATCACGACGTCAACGATATAGAAAAAAACTACCTACATTACCTATGGTACCTGCTGTATGGGCTGCTATGCTACATATAATTTATGCAACTGCGATGGCAATAGTATTTTACATACATGGTGACACTGTTGGTAGTGGATGGATATGGTTAAGAGGTATTAAGAAGACTGACAGTAATGATGGTATTTTTTGGTGGTTAAATCATATATCACCAACATGGTATTACATAGTTAATGCCATTTGTGCTGTTGCTATCAGCTGTTTTCAATATCGACAGAATCAACAATGTAAAAATACGGAACAACGATGGTACTGCTACATATTACTTATACTGTTTAGTACTGCTTTGTTGCCATCAGTACCTCTTGCTGAAGTCTTCAATGATAATAGCAGAATTATAACAACATTATTAAAAAATACTACATTACAACAACAACTACCACACCATATCAATCCAAGAAACTTTGATGATAATCATTTATCATTATATGAAGGCTTATGGCAAGTTGTATTTTTTGTATTTGTTGCATACTGTTTGGTGTTACCTATGAATGCCAATGAACTATCTGACAAAGGAAATGATGAAAACATTAATAACCACAACAATGATGAAAGAAAGCACATACAATTTAATGATAAAGGTGACCACAATGTCACTAAAGCCATTCTATCATTTACTTGTGTATCCTCATTTGGACATATAGCTTTGAGTGCATATATTTCATACCATTGGTACTATCAACGACACAATTATCAAGATGCGAATTTCATATCATCCGTGGATACAATACGACAAGTTAGTACTAATAAAATTCTAAAATATATTTAAATATTTATATAATTCATTTATTTTAAATTTGTATTTTGATATATGTACACAGCAAGTTATAGCTAACATAATGGTGCTGTTTTGCATTAATTTAATTGGATGGATATTACATCAACATGTTGTCCGAGATCGTGCAGAACTATGTGGTCATAAAAGTTTTATAAAAATTAATGGAAAGAATGAGCAACTGCGATTTACATTACATCAACAGACTGAAAAGCTGGTAAATATAATATTTGTATTAATATTTATTATTAATGTAAACATAACCTGTGAATTATTGAATAAAAGTGAATTATTGAATTATTTGACAAATATTTTATTATACATAAAGTTATTACATAACTCATATTTAATATTAACTAGAAATTACCTATTTTATCATAAGTATAATTGTTATGCGTTAATCTAATATAAATTCATATATCTGTGACAATTGTTAATCAATTTGTTTGATGTAGGATATCATGTCGGTATTATATTTTATAGTTTTAAAAAATAAATTTGTAGTAAACTAGTAATTACTATAATTTCTGCAGGTGTTTTATCACAATTGTACATTTAACTATATTAACTGACAGGTAGATAATTAGAGTTTGTAAAAGATAAAATAAATATATTCAGTGTCTATTTCTGATCTACCAACAAATTTTTGGTTATATATAAATTATATAATAATATCTATATACATTATTATAATATATAATTTTTATGTTATATTATACTACAATTTTTTCTACCATTTATAATAGGTATGAACATATTAATAAATGATTAGATATATTATTACTACATTTGAAATAATAAATAAATAATTTAATAAATAATTAATATAAAATAATATAATAATTAATTTAATATTAAATATATGATAAATAAATGGCTATTGATAACTAATATAATTAATATTAATATTTCTATATTTTATATTATGTAATATGTTTTTTTTTTTTTTATTAAAAACAGAATATGCTTTTGACATCCTTATTACCAAGACGCGTGTTTAAGGAAATGAAATATGAAATAGTTACTGATGCAGCACGTTCCTATAATACAATTTATGGTTTCCACAAGAATAACCAGAACAACACTCATTTACATCAGCCACATTTAGAGTTTCAATTAAATACCCCTCATTTGCCAAGAATGTATTTAAAAGAATATGAGAATGTTACTGTAGTATATGCCAATGTAACAAAGTTTTGGAGCAATGCATCAATATTTGGGAGTCATAGTGAATCAGGCATCCAACAATCTCAGCAGCTCATAACTCTCATTGATCGACTATTTGTAAATTTATTTCATGGTTTAGCCCGGCGTAACCATTGTCACGCTATACGTTTGCTTGGCCACAGGATATACTTTGTAGCTGGATTGCCACCTGAAGAAAGCTATGACTACAATGATGAGGATTTTAAGAATGCAAAAAAAACATTAAATGATAATGGGCATGCCAGAAATGCTATTCAATTAGGACTGGATTTAATAAACGCAATTGAGTAAGTACTAAAGTAAATCAAGTTCATTTAATTATTATCAATTATCAATGCTACCATAATTTTATATTTATTAATTGTTTTCTAATCTTATAATTTGAATTTGGAATGAAAACCTTTTTAGATAGTTGAAACTAAAAGTATTGTATTTAATACATGCAATATAATTTATTTTATAATAACTTATATCAATAAAAATAGGTTTTTTTTCTACAAAATATAGACTTTGAATATTTCATAAAATTCTTGTTTTTATGTATATAATGTTTGATAAAATTGTCAATTTTTGGCATTAAGGTCTGAAAATTTTACTGAAGTATGCCTACATATTACTGATATAATATTAGAAAAATCCTTAATTTCAATTTTTTTTTTTATATATATAGCTATTTAAAATTGATATTTTTAATTTTAACGATAATATTATGAAAAAATTTCAAAACATTTTTTTCACAAAAAATGAAATTTCCACGAATTCGATTTCTATATTTCATGATAAGTCGAGCAATTTTTAAGTTAGAAACTTCAAAATTGTTTTGGGTGTTCACATAGCTATTATATATATGTAGCAAAATTTTGGAACGTTGATTTTATTCAAATTTAAATTTTCAACATCTAAAAAAATAATAATAGATAATTGAGATTTTGCTAATATTTTAGAACTATCAATAGGCAAGTATGTTTAATAAAATTTTCAGAATTTTTCAAAAAAAAATTGTTTTTTATTTATCATTATTTTATAAGTATTGAAAAATAATAATAATGCTTATCTGTCTTCTTAGATTTTTGATTACATTAAAAATTTCAACTTTAAACAGTTATTAAAAAAAAAAAATGAGACTTAGGATTTACTTACTTATATTTTAATATCGTGTTTAGTAAAATTCAGACCTTAAAACTTAAAATTGCCAATTTTATCAAATATCGTTTACATAACAACCAGAATTTTAGGAAATATTCAATGTTCTATATTTTGTAGAAAAATTAATGTAAACGCTTCCAAAATTTTATCATATTTTTAACCTATGTGAACACCCAATAAAATTTTCAATTATCTAAGTTTAAAATTGCCTTAGTAATTATGAAATATGGAAATCGAGTTCGTCAAAGTTTCAGTTTTCGTAAAAAATGTTCATCGTTTTTTTAGTCGTTTTTCCTATCACATAGCGTCAATTTTGAGAAATTCAAAAATGATATAATTTTTCTTTGTAAATTACCAATTTTTATAGTCATATATTTATAGTACTTATATATTTAAAAAGATTTTCATTACATATTAAAATAATTTTTTTTTAATTTTATATTTTTAATATATAAAATGTTATTTTATTATATAGTACAGTGGTTAATGATATAAGCAGACGTCGCTATGGTCACAAAATCAATCTTAATATCCGTGTGGGTGTACATTCAGGTCGAGTAGCATGTGGCGTTTTGGGTTTTGCCAGAAATACAGAAATACAAACTGATATTAATCATTGGCAGTATGATGTATGGGGCCATGATGTTCATATAGCATCGATCATTGAGTCCAGTGGTCGTCCTGGATACATACATGTCAGTCAAGCTACAGTGGATCAAATTAATAAAAACAATATTGCAGATACTAGAATAAATTCTCATGTCATTAACTCTTGTAACAATTCTCTTGACTCTAATAACAGCAAATATAACTATACATTTGAACGATGCCCTCAAGATCAAAAGGATCAGTTTCTATCTTTTAATCAAATTGATACATATTTTGTGGTGCCTGATACAATGGTAAATTATATTAAAGTTTTAATAATATCAAGTTAGTCTATAAGTTTTGTATTAAACTAATTGTTTGTGCATTTTATATATATTTTTAGAGTATCAATTCATCTAGAATTTGTATGGATTTGCAAGATAATAACAAGGAGAATACCTGTTTTAGTGAAGATATTGAATCACTGATTCTGCATTCTGTTGAACATCAACTGCAACTTATCAATTTAGCACCAGGGCAACAATTGTCAACAAATTTAACAACAACTGCTATCGAAGTACCAACGGCCTCTTCGATTAATACTGCTCATACAACCAATAAGATGATAATGAACCGTCATAGGCGAAGTAGATATGAACAAGAATTATTACAGGCTGGAACCAAACTTCATACTAATACCGCTGTTTCATCAGCAATAGTATGTATCAAATATTATAATTACATAAACATCTAGTATTTTAATTTTAAATTAATTTTATAATTATTATTAATAAATAAATAAAAACCAAAGTTCACAAAAAATTTACTTTATTATTTTAGTAAATACGTATTTCGATAACGATGTTATCATCTTCAGTATTAAACACATACTGATCGATCATAGGTAGTTACATGCGCTTAAATACTAGTGGTCTTGCACTTGTAAGTCATGAGTTGTATGACTTATTCGTGCGCGTTGAAAATTATAATAGTTTTAGTGAACAATTTTGTAAAGGACCTAAATCCCAATTTAATAAATTATTTTTGTTTTTTACCATTTCAATTGCTTCCCTAATATTTAGTTCTTGTTTCTTAGTTACTTTTTTTTTAATTTTATTGAAGTTATGTTGTGGTTTGTTTTTAATATGTGTTTTGCTATTGGCGATTTGTCTGTTTTATAAAACAATATAAACAGACAAACAAAATAAAATAATTTATTAAATTGAGATTTACAAAATTGTTTACTAAAACTATATTATTGGACGTGCACAAATAAGTCATACAACTCATGACTTACATGTGCAAGACCACTAGTATTTAAGCGCATGTAGCTACCTATGATCGATCAGTCTGTATTTAGTACTGAAGATGATAACATCGTTGTCGAAATACATATTTACTAAAATAATAAATTAAATTTTTTGTGGACTTTGGTTTTTATTTATTTATTAATATATAAATAATATCCACAAGAACTCTTCTTATAAAATTTTATAATTATTACTTAATATTTTTCCATTATTTGGAAAATATTAAGTTAATTAATATCTATGTAGCTTCAAAAAATTTTCAAGATATTTTTAAATTGTTTTTCAATTTTATATAATATTATTGTAAAGTATTTAATATAATGCTGTTATTTTAATTTTAATTCATAATAGTTCTTGTTAAATTAATTATGATCATTGTTTATCAAAGTTAATATGTATTATGCAGTTTATGTATGTATGTATAATATGAATACTGTATACCAATGGTGGCTTGTACCACTAAGTGTGCAGGTGTGCACACACCACATAGACTAATAAGAAATAGAAAAAAAAATTTTAATTTTATATTATATTTGTTAAAATTATACTTTATGCCTTAATTTATTATTTATATTAGAGTGTATATGTAACAGTTAGAATGTTGACTCAGTTATTTTAAGAAATACTACCTAACTAAATGTAGTTAAAGTGTATAAATGAATATGAAAAATTATATTTATTTTACTGTGCCTAATCATTTCATAATATAATCCCTAGATATTACATATTTATATATTTAAATATGGAATTAACAAAAATAAAAATAAAAAGAGTTACTCCTGCCGCAAGGATATAGGTGTGCAAATCATAGTGTTTAATTTTAATTAGAATTTGAATACAATGATAAACCATTGCAGGAAAAATAAAATTTTAGGATATGGGTATAACTAATATGGGAACTAGATAAAGATGATAATGTTAAACAGTAATAAATTAAGATATAATGATTATAGTTGTTATATTATGAAACTGTTAAAATCATTGACATTTTACCTAGATAATATCAACATATTTAGTAACAATAAGTAACTAGTTTAAATATAAATTCTACTCTTTACATATACATTTTATAAAATAACGTTATTCAATACTTTTACTATAACATATACACACATATTTATCATAAATATCTTTTATTTATATTAATAAACTTTTAGAAGAATCGAAACCGATGGGAAGAAGATGTATTTGGAGGCTATGATAATGACAATATTAATAAATTTAGAAGTCAATCTGATGATGAAGACCTCTTTCGACTAGCTAAATCACAATTATTACTTTTGTGTGTGGTTATTGCTTTGTTTGTTGTGAATGTGACTACCATGCCATGGACTTTATTACTTGGCATTACATTTATAACACCATTTGTCGTTATTTCTGTAAGTTTTTAAGTTAAATCAAATTGAAGAAAAAGTAAACCTTTATCTAATTTAATGATTTTTTATGTTCTTAGGGAGAATTAATTTATGTGATGGCACTGTTAATTGGTTGGATACGCCGTCCTAAATTCCACAGCAATTTATATACTGCTGCAATTATTATTGAAGATGATGAATATTATAACCATTATGACAGTGATAATTATAGTGATTGTTGTAGTAGTAGTAAGAGAGGTAGAAGTTGTTTAAGACATTTACTTGTCTGCTATTTTCCTAAGAGTTGTTTATTATTGACCTGGATTTTTAAACCATTTCGTTGGACAATAAATGCTGTGATGCCAAATCGTAGATCATTAGATAATGGAGATACTCATCAGCAAAGTACTCGTACATGGTATAATATTTTCCATTGTAATGGTAATCATAGCTGGTTCACGTGGTGTACTGATAATAATAGAACTTCATCTTGGATGTCATCTGATGACAGTGATATTGAGTGTAGATTAGGCTTTCGAAATGAAAACGCTGTAATGGCTGCAACAGCAGGGGCACCGTCATCACAATTACAAAATCGATTTCAGAATTCACAGCCAATCAATATTAACAGAAACCACAGCATTAGTCGGACACAACAACACAGGCAACCAAAGAAAAATTATGAAGATCAAGAAAGACGCACCAAATTCTTTTGGCTAGCTGCTTGCAGCGAAATGCTTGTCTTACTACTTATATGTGTGTTGGCTTTACTGAATGCTGTGAGTATTATATTTAATTTAAAACCATTATTTGTTATGACTTCCTTAAATTTGAATTTGTTACCATCTTGTTGGATGATAATTTTATAAGTTATATAACTTATAAATAAATAACTTATAAACTATATGCAGGGGCAGTCCAGCTGAGGGGGAAAACGACATTACCTATTCAGGTACTCCGGAAATTTTTGTATTTGGATGGTTTCTTTTTTTATAATTGTATTTATTTATTTTGAATATTTTTATAGCATAGCAATATTATATGGATTTAGAGTTTAAACCTCTTGCTATTTATTATTTCACCTTTAAATAATGAAAAATATAATAGTATCTATATACCTAACAAATATAGGTTGTTTTCAAAATTAAGAATAAAAACGAATTTTAGAATAGATGACCATAATGATAAGATAATTTTTATAAATAATATTAAAATTAAGTGATGATTTATTATACAATTATTGTTAGTTTGTTAAAGATAACATAATTTATTGTAGTTAGCCCTCCTCACATTTGTTAAAATTCTTATATATATATATATATATATATTCATTTACTAATTTATATTTGATATACAAATATATTCATACTATCTTGCATACAAGTTAATTGTGAACAAGCATTTTCAATATTATAAATAATAAAAACTAGATTAAGAATAATAATG
Source organism: Tetraneura akinire (assembly GCA_021307375.1). Classification (NCBI taxonomy): domain Eukaryota; kingdom Metazoa; phylum Arthropoda; class Insecta; order Hemiptera; family Aphididae; genus Tetraneura; species Tetraneura akinire. Next base: position 894,678 of record JAIUCT010000131.1, read on the forward strand.
AAGAAAGAATTAGAGTTTTTAATGTTAATCGATGTAGAATCTAATATTATTCCTACTAAAAACAAAATTATAGATATAAAATAAATAAGACCTTGTACTTTGGTGTTGGTTTAAGGATACAGGTGTCTAGAGGATTGTGTTGTATTTTGATTAAAATTTTAAACAATTTTAATCGAAGTTCAGTCAAATAATACATAACTATTGATTATACATTTTTTATGAAAATGCATACTCATTTAAATTTAAATATCAACATAAGAGTTTCATAATTTTATCACACATATGATGTACTTAACATGTGAACACGCAATACAGTTTTCAAAACTCTAAGTTCAATATTTTCTGAGTTAGCCCCTAGTTATATGCAAATTATATTTTTTTATAGTTCACCTGTGAACCGGTAACAACAACTACAACAAATAATGTTTATGATTCATGGAATACTCAAAACATCATAAACAATGATAGTAATGGATTCAAAATATTTGCTGTTAATACTACTCATCAAAGTTTTTCTAATCCACTGATCTGCTTTTGGCCTCAGTATGCCATAATCACATGTTGCTTAGCATGTGTATCAGTGGCTATTGCATTTCCTATTTACTATGGTGCATTACCTATATTAAGGATGAAAATTATTACACTGTTAGTCATGATCTGTGTGTTTGGTGTGGCATTTGTTCATTTTACACACCGACATGTTTTTATTGCTGCCTTGGCATCAAGACCGTCATCATGTTGTAATGAAGGAGACAATATAATTAATTACCAAACAATCAACAACACTAATATAAGTAACAGTTATGAGCAAGTAATTCATAGTACTATTAAGCAAGATCGTTACCTAGAAGATCAAAAATTGTGAGCATTTATATTATAATATTTAGATTTAGATATTAAGCTTACTCACTGCTCAAATTTCTAAATAGATAGGAAACTATTGGACTTTCAAATAAAATGTTATGTTCCCCAACATTATTTTATGCTTGTATGCTATTTCATAGATTTAATAATTAATTAGAATAAGTTTAAAAAAAATATAGAGGAACTCTCCAATTTGTGCACTGAATTCCTACAATTATAATTATTTTCAATTTTAATGCATTATTTTATTATAAATTATAATTTTTCAAAGCCTATTTAAAAATGAAATACAATAATATAAATTAAGTAAATACAACTTACAATATTATTTTGTGCTGATATTTTTTATTATTGAAAAATATATATTATAATACATGTTTATATATTTTAGATTAAAACTACAAGAACAAGTAACACAGCAACAACGTGCAAATTTAAACACTGCAACTGCAACAGTATATGTAATTGTATTTATTGCTGCTATTATTGCTTATTCTGTGTATACACATCGTTTACAAAAACAGCGAGCCCGCCTCAGAGTTAAGGTTAATATTTAAAGTCAGAGAGCATGTTGAAATATAATTTTAATTATTAACTTGGTTTTTGTTTATTTATTTTGTTTAAAGAACGATCGGGATATCAGACGATTAGTTGTGTTGCAGACAGCACATCGACGAACTTTACGTACTATTATTCCTGACCATATAGCTGATTCATTGCAAAAATTATTTAATAGCAACATCAATAATACTATTAAAAAACAAGGAGAAACAAGAAATGAACCATCAGGAACTATCAATAATCGACTTTTCCCAGTAAGCATACTAAACATTGTAATGTATTTATATGCATATTAATATTACTAATTCATATTTATTTGTTTATTTGTATTTAGTGGGACAATCAAACTGAAGGACATTTCCCATTGAACGCCTCATTACCGCTATACCACTACAGCTACCGAGCTGTAGTCGTTGTATTCGCCACAATACAACAAAGCCAACCTTCAATAAGCTCATTTGCCAATAGTCATGGTATGCAAGACTGCCATCGTCAGTTTACATTTCTTAATGACATATTTAGCGAGTTTGATCAGGTAATTTTCTTATAATTTGTAATAATTGGCAAAATCATATTTTTGCATTTTTATGATAGTATAAATATTTATTATTTATTATAAATATTACGTCTAATCGGGAAATTTTAACAACCAGGATAATTAAGTAATTAAATTAAGAGTTATTATTATAATTACGTAGCATTCTATGCAAAGGATGATTATTCCCATAAGATGTAAAATGAAGAGGAATGTAAAAGAAAGACCGATTTCTAGACTAATGAGATAGGACCCGAAATTGGGTGCAAGAAAGGAGAAAGGAAACATCAATCTTACCATTCAGTAGAGATAAAATTAAATTTATATCCAAGGAAAGCCTGCGGGTGGAAATTGAAGTAATATTTAAGTTTCTCGGACTGAAGAATAATCATGTCTTATATGTTAAAATTTCAATAAATAAACAGCATAAGAAAGGAACTTGATTTGCACTTGTTTGATTTTGAGCTGATCTTTAGCTAAATAAGGGGTTCCACATAACTACTCCATATTCTAGTATTTGACGGACTAGACTAGCATATAGGGAGAAAAGGCACCTGGGAGAGCTTTACTAATTGTAATGTTTATATGATGTTCAAAATTTAGTGATGATGAGTAAAAAATACCAAGATCTTTATAGAGAAAGACACGATCAATAGGACTATCGGAAAAGTGATAATTAAAGAAAATAGGAGAATGAGATTTTGTAAAAGACATCATGTGAAATTTATTGAGATTTAAAGATAGGCCTAGATGTTGAACCCATGATGAGAAGATGTTGATTTCCGACTGAAGAAGGCATTCAATGAATCAATTTTACAATAGATTTTTATGTCACCTGCAAACATAAGGAACTTGGCATTGGTGACCCATTTTTTTAAAGAATTTACAAATAGAATAAAGAGAAGTGGACTTAGGTGACCTCTTTGTGGGAGAAAATATGACTAGTTCTTATTACAAATTTAATGTGGTACTTATATAACTCGCATATTATTTAAAATATAATTTATTATTCTCACAGAAAATATAATTATATTTTAATAAAATAAAATTTTATTTAAACTTAAAATCAACATAACAGTTCCATAATCAATAGTTTAATATCATGTTTATAAAATGTCAATGTTAGTTTACACAATAATATTTTCAAAACTATAATTATATTTCTGAATTTATGATAAATTAAATAACATAAGTAAAATCAAGTTTATCAATATATTTCTATTAATTTTATTGTTTTAAATGCACTGGATGCAATAAAATAAATATATTCTATTGATTATGAATTATAAATATTAACATAAATAATCTCATTAGTATAACTACTACTATGTGTCTATGAATCATTATTGTCAATTTAATATTGATTTATTTTTCCCTTACATGAACAGTTACTAGACAATCAAAAGTTTCAAGGCTTAGTTGAAAAAATAAAAATGGTGGGCACAGATACATACATGGTGGCTGTGGGCTTGCAACAAGATCATGAGCCAGAACGTTTATTTTGTATGCTACAGGAAAAAATGAGACAAAGAAATATTGAACAAGATGGAACAACCAACATTAATAGTATCAATAGAAATGAAGACATGGGCAATGATATAACAAATGGATATGAATTATATAATATTATATCAGCAAATCATATTGTTTTTGCTTTAGATTTTATTCGAGATATGCGTCGTATATTGAATCGGCAATGTGCAGTATCAACTACAATTAGAAATTTTCCTAATTTGAATCCAACTCAATTAACCCTTCGAGCTGGTTAGTATGCAATTCTAGAAATGATCACTAAAATTAATTTTTAAAAATAATATTGATAATAATTGTTCAAATATTAAATTTAATGTGATAGAACACTGCTATTTTTTTTAAAAAATCGCTACATTAGTTTCATTAGTTATAGCAAGTACTGCAAAAATCGCTAGTAGTCTAGTCTAGACTCCAGATTAGTTAGGAGGAATTATATTGAACAACTTTGTCTTGAGGATAGACGTAAACCGTTGGTGACGATATTATATTAAATTAATTTATAATTTCATAGTATTTCTCCAGTCAATTACCATTGTATATACAGTGAAATCTCTAAATAGCAGATACACTCGGTCACCAAAGTTTTGTCCGCTATTCGGAGGAGGTAAATTATTGATAGTGTTTTAATAGAAATAGAAAATATTAGGTATATTATGCAATGTTAAATTAAATTTTATTACATATTTAAATAATTACACAATTAAAAATTAAAAATTAATTTATCTTAATTTACAAATAAAGTGATCAATAATTTTAGTTAATAAAACATTTTTCTCAATTGTCCAAATTCTAATGTACTTTCCACTCATACATTCACGATATTTATCATTAAGTACATCTTTGTTTTCAGTTTTTAAACATAAAATAAATTAAAATATTTATATTCATTAATCATGAATTAATCAAAATTTTAAATGTTACGCATATAGTATATTACAAATAATAAGTATAATACTGTTTATTAAAAATCTTTAAATTTGACAATAAACAAACACACAGATTTAAAAATAGGTGTTTTCTGTATTTTAAAATATTACGAGTATTTGTAATTCATACTATACTATACTATACTATACGACATTATTACTCGGCAATCAAAAATTAATTAAATATAATAATTATTATACTGACAATAAGAAAAATCAAATACCCTAAATCCAAATAAACTATCAATCAACTAAATAGTAAATACAACAAATAATAAAACTAGTTTTCCTCGGACCTGCACTCAACCATTATAACAGATGTCAAAGTAAAATAACAATTTTAATAATTATTTCAATTTCTTAACACCATCTATTAGGAATATTTATTTATGACGCTGAAATATTGGTTAGTAAGCTATATATTGTATATATAATCTCAATGGTAGTAATCAAAAATCTAACATAATTAAATTTTAAAAGTTATTTAACCCAAAATTTGACATAATTTTTATATATTACTGTCAATAAATTATTAAAATCTATACTAATTTATTTATTAAATTTAAATAATTGTATTTTCATAAGATTAACATTACACAATTATTAGTAAATTAGTAATATCAATAAAAACAATTATAAACAAGCATTATTTTATTTAATATAGATATATCTATCTTAATAAAATATAAATCAATAATTATTTGTTTTGTTTATTTTTAGGGGTAAATGTAGGGCCTGTAGTTGCTGGTTTGATAGGATGTAATGATGGAGTCTGGAAACGTCCTCAATTTGACATATGGGGAAATACAGTAAATGTGGCTAAACAGATGGATATCACTGGTGTACCTGGTAGTACCCAAGTTACAAATTACATAGTTGAAGTTATGAAGTCATTAAAAAATCCAGAATATACTTTTGAAATCCGAAATAATGTGTTAAATTTAAACAAAATGGTTACATATTTTGTTCGTGAAAATTTTGAAAGCCATGAAAGCCACCAATCAATTCAACAGCAACAACACAAGCATTTAGTTACCTTACAATCTAATCAAAGTGTGCACCGAACAATGATACAACCATTGGAACTGGATCAATTGTCTTCAATACCTCTCAAATCTCTAGTCACTGTACATCCACAACATTCTTATTATAATGCAATAGTACAGCAAGAACAACGAGTCAAATGTTTAGAATCACAAATGACTACATCACCCCCACCGCCACATAGTCCTCCACAAGTTAATATACGACGAGCAAAACATTCTCATTATCCACCATATCCATTGTTACAACACTCACATAATGGTGAGCAACAATCAGAGCAAAGACAAAGATCACGAGGTAAATAAACTCTACAAAAATGTTAAAGGTTTAGAAGTGACTTATTTTTATAATTTATAAACTTTAGATTTTAAAGCATCACAATATATATTTCTTTAAATTAAATACAATATTAAAGATCTACTTTTAATAAAATAGTGAAAGATTAAACATTTGTTTGATTAATTTCAGTTTTAGGTTTATAAATCCTTATATTTTAATTATAAATACGAGTACATATCTATTTAGATTCATCTTTATAACATCAATGGTCATAGTTAGTAATTAGAAATTACAATCTTAATCAATGATCAATTGATGATTATAATATTTATGTAAAAACAATTAATATAAGAAAATTGTACCAGCTACATCCACTTTTCAACCGGAAACATATGCTCTTCGTGAAAATCGGAGAATTTTTTCGGGTAGTAAAAGTTTCTTCAGAAAAAAAATCACATATTGTAAAACCAATACATTCTTCGCTTCACTCAAAATCTAAAAGATAATTATATTTTCAACTATAATTAATATATACCATACAAATTATTATATATAATTTAGTGGTTTTAGACATTAATTTACAAATAAAATAGACAAGAATTAATTTAAATTAAATACATTTAAACTTTTTTTTTTTTTTTTCAAAATGTGAATTTCCCTTGAGCCATAAGCAATTGCTTAGCTATTTCGCCCCCACCCATTGATTGAGCTCTGTGTTTATTTAAGTCAAATACAACAAACATACTAGTTATGTACTGTTAATTAGATAGAAACATTTGTGTGCAAACATGAATTAAATATTATTTATTTAAACTGTTCATTTAATAATTACAATTTTTTTTTTTTATTATGCCTATTCAACAAGGAGGCATTCAAGAAAATCAACATTATCAAAAGCAAAACCGGCGTACTCCAGACACGACTGCAAAAACGACTTACGCTCGTCCCTTACAGCAACAGAACAACGATCGACCGTCCCCACAATCTTGTTTAGGGCTAGTACCACATGGTCTAGTTTTGATGTTCGGCGACGAATCGCAACGAGTAGTGCCGCCTACTGTCAACGCGAAAACAATTGGAATGTTGTCCAACGATGGTGTTCCTGCGACCGTAGTTACGGACACCAATCACGATCGTCAACAACAACTGCGTCGACCGACCGTTTTAGAGTTGGTCAATACGACCGCAAACGCAACAGCAGTTGGACATAAAAATTTTGATGCGGATCGGCCTTTGCCGGCACCACCGCGATCTTCTGATACTGTAGCCGGGCGTCAACGACACCACCACAATCCACGCCGCAGACGACGGCGGCAGCAATACAACAATACCGATGGTGATAACCAAGAACTACGGCCGCTCCGGCAAAACGATGACGATAGACAACCCAAGGTTTCAGCGGTAGCATGGCCATCATCGTCATCGTTCCGTTCACCGATTAGTGCCGGTAGTTTCATCAGCGTGCCGTCATCACCGCCAGCACCATCATCGTTATCTTCATCGTCCGAATCCACCGATGCTGGTGACACCACCACGTCACACAATAATTACAACACTACCACTGGTTCATCGTCGTCTTCGTTAGATGGTAGTTACGATCGCGCCGTCAATCGCTCGGGGCGTGACGCCGAGGATTATGATACTTATTTAAAGGCTTCTTCGACAGCCGTCTCGCCAAAACATCGTTATCATCAACAGCATCAACAGCTCGTATCGTTATACCAATGGTCACCGGTCACTACAACCACGACAGCCACGGCAAATTCGTCATCAGTCAGGCGATCGTCATCTTTCCGGTCACCATTGTCGGCGTGTGTTGGTGACCACACCACCGCGTCTTCGTCATCATTGCGATCCCCGCTGATCGTGGGGCTTAACGTACCCAGTACATCCGGTTGTAATGTCAGTGGCGGCGGCACCCAGTCTTTGAACCGCCGTCGTATACGCCCGGCCAACAGTACTGCTGTTGCCAGTGGCAACAGTTCCGGTCGCCGTCGTCGGCGTCGTCAACAACAAAACAGCGCAACTGTGCCGGGTCATTCGTCGCCATCTGGTGAAGTTATAGCAGACATTACCAGTGTTGTCTCTAATACAACGGCTACTGAAACGTACGGGTCGTCATCGTCATCACCTTGGAAAAAACAACAGCTGCAACGACGACAAGTAACAAACAAAGACCAAGGAACTGGTACCGTTGGAACGGACCCAGATTTTACTAATGAGATACGGCGTATATTGCTGTTAGACCACCACCGTGGCAACGTTCGACAACAGCAACAAGGACTGTTCGAAGAAGAAGAAGCTGTTGGCAAATATCGCGACAACAAAGAGTAAGTACGAAGTTAAAATGTTACTTAATACAGTCAGCGCTTGAATTTTGGGGGAAGGGACGCCAGGAAATATGTACAATTTTTATATAAATAATTTTTCAGAATTCAATGACTAGGTACTAGGTAGTTAACTTGATTGGGATAGTTTGAAAATAATTTATGTTCAAATAAACATTCCAAATGAAAACAGAATTAATTTATTTTATTAATTTATTTATAATAATCTCTCTTCGTATTGTTTCTTGATAGCATGGATTTTCACTAACTATTAACTACCTACATAATGTTTAATTTATGTTTGTCACAGAAAAGTTATCGATGATGTTGTTAATCAGTCATTAGAACAACATAAACGTGGTGTGTTAGTAGGACAGAAATGCAATAAAAATGATAAGAATGTTCGACAAAATAAAAACGATAAGAACCCAGAATTGGCGTCTTCGGTAACTGAAAATATATCATCTATGTCGTCATTTAATGAACGAGAAAGACAAATTACAGAACAAGTCAAGCGACAGGTGAAAAACAAAAATTATTATTTTATTTATATGCTTTAATTGCCAATAATGTTCAATAATTGACAACATAAATATTCTCTCATAGTCACATGGTATAACATTTATATATTATTTTTTTATTGAAAAAGTCTTCTGGTTTTTGTAAAAAAAACTTTCAATTTATTAAATATTTCGACTACAAATTAAATAATAAATAAACCTAATATTAATATTAATTTGTTTAAATAATAATTAAAACATTTATTTTTTTATTAAATTTATTATAGTAATCTTACTCGCATGTTTTTTTTCCACAAAATTATTGCGTGATAATTTGTATATTAAAATTTTAGCAAGCCGAAGTAAGACGTATATTACAAGAACATAAGAATAATGTGGTAGCCGTTGTGAAAGAAGTGGCAGCAGTTACGTCCGAATCGGTTTTATATGGCCGTCGATCACGAATTCCTGACACGACCCTTGAATCTTCAGAATGGAGTGACGACGAATCAGTAGAACCATCATCATCTTTACTAGACCACAAACATCAGAAAGTACACGATTCCTATAATGAAAATTTAGGTGATTATGAAGCCACCAGCCTAGTGACCGCTGACACTGAATACACAACTGGTGGCGAAGGTGACGGTTACACGACTGGCGGTGATGGTGACGGATATACTACTACTGGATATACTACAGATGATGCTGCATTTATCGATAACATAGACATGGAGATGGCTGCTGAATTACCTATCACTTCCTCAACACGTCAGTTCGATGACAATTTATCCACAATAAATGACACTGGATTAACAGATGCTGAAGGTAAATATGATAATATTTAGCACTATTTGAATTAATTATGATATAAATTTATAATAAAAAATGTAAATTGTATTGTTTAATGTAGCTGCGTTGAGTGATGTTAACTCGATGATTTATTATAATGATTGTAATGACAACACCCAGTATAGAAGTCGTCGTCAAAGTAGTCTAAGCAGCTGCATTGGTCGATATGCGAGTGACAGTTTTTGTGATGATGATGATGAAGATGATGATGACGATGATGATGATGATGATGATGACAACAATGAAAACCAAGAATTATTTTTCCAAAAAAGATATGATATAGGAGATGAACATGAAATGTATACTGAAAAAGATGACAACAATTGTCATTATAATGTACATTGTATTATTCAGCAACAACAGTTCTTGCAACCGCAATCAATGTTGTCACTATTATCTGATGATGCATACATAGAAAATAATAAGAAGTATATTGTCAATTTTTAAAAATTTAAATAGATAATTTTAATTAATATACTAAATTATTTTAAATATTTTAATTTAGAGACTTACAAATGTATGAATTAAATTTTAGTAACAGTATCAAATTTATAAAACTAATAAATTTTATCAAACTCCTCAGATACATTTTTAAGTTCCTTTATTATTTATTTCTTTAATTATTATTATTAAAATAAGTATTATTAAATTTGTTAAAATTATAGTTCCTGTGATATTTTTAGTAGTTTTCTTTACTCAAAAAAAAAAAAATTAAAATTAAAATATGAAATATGAGCTTAATTAATTATCAACTACATCAATGTTCTACCTGTTACCTTATTTATAGTAATAATTGGACTATTTTTTCTATCCTAAAAAAATCAGAAATTGAGCCATAAAAAAATATATATAGACATTCCATCTACATGTAAAATATAAAATTATGTTCTATTAATTGTTATATAAATTATGTTATTTATTATAAATGTACTAATCAAATAATAGTTTTTATAACAGCATGTAATATATAACATAAAAAGTATAATGGTTCATACTTATGTATTAATTAATTATTATTACTTTAATAGATTATTATCCAAGCCAGAACAATCAAAACAACTAACAACGGAACAAATAAGTGCTCAAAGCATCACATCCAGTACTGCCGAAGTAGCCACTAATACAAATATTACAACTACAGCAGCAGACACTAGTTCTAAAACTAAGAATATAAGTAAAGACACATCCATGAGTAGTACAACCAGTACTATTGGATAACATGAATATGTCATAAATAATAGAGGAGAAATAACTATAAATTAGTATTTAAATCTAATATATCTACTTATTGTTAAATAGTTTAATGTGAATGTAAATAATATTAATTAATAAAATATAAACCAATAGTGTAAATATTATTTTAATGTACATAAAAGTAATCAATTTAATATTTATCTACTTTTTTTAAATATATATTATTTATATTAAATAAATTTTATATTAGAAAATTGTTTATACAACTTAGTGTTTTATCAATATTTGTATTTTTCAATAAATAAAAAATCTTTTGTAAGATCATGAAGAAAACTTATCAATTGAATGATAAAGACTGATACTGAAAACACATTTTAAATGTATTTTAAATAAATTGTTCAACTAAATTACCATCAGTGTTTTTTTCTAAATATTTTATGAACCTTATAAAATACTGTATACTTGAAGAGTTAGTGAAAACGAGATTCAATGAGAAAAATTTTTTAAAAAAAAAACAAAATAATATATCAAATTATTTTATTTGTATCTCTAGTGTTATTATATTTCTTAGATACTAGCCAATACAATGTGTTACCTACAAATTATTCATATACAAAAAATAAATTTAAAAAGACGAGCTGATACTCCTGCCGCAGGTATATAGATGTGCAAATCATAGTATTTAATTTTAATTAGAATTTGAATGCAATGATAAACCATTGCATTTGAAAAAACGATTCTGAGCGAAGTCCAGTCATATAATATGTAGGTATTGATTAATATATTGAAGTTTTTTCGTCGTTTTTTCTAACACATAGGGTCAAATTATTCGAAAAATGACCTAAATAAAGTACTACCTAATTGCCCAAAATTCCCAATTTTATCAAATATTATATACATAAAAACGAAAATTTTACAAAATATTCAAAAAGTCCTATATTTTGTAGAAAAATTAAAATAACGGTTCCAAAACTTTACCACATATATATAATAGCTATGTGAAATTTTAAAAAAAATTTCATGTCTCTATCTTAAAAATTGCCCGAGTGATCGTAAAATATTGAAATCGAATTCTTCAAAATTTCAGTTTTCATGAAAAATGCCGTTCTTCCATCATCTTTTCTTCGATTTTGCTACCGCTTAAGGTCAATTTTGAGAAATTTGAAAAATGAGCTGAATAAAGTACCAACTAAATCCACTTTCCAAACATATGCTATTCGTGAAAATCAGAGCGTTAGTTCGAGTAGTAAAAGTGTTTTCAGTCATAAAAAAAACAAATCGTACATCATTGTAAAACTAATACATTCTTCACTTTGCTCAGAATCTAAAATAGTAGCAGTAGGTATTTAATATGATGGCTATAATTATTTACATATTTTACAGCCTATGGGGGGGGATTGATCCCCTTGATCCCCCCCGTAAATACGCCACTGTTTCTATGTCATTTGGATATTTTGACAACGTATCATTGAAACTATCTTATAACGGTATAGACAGTAGACAATACAGGTGGTAATTGGTAATTGGAAAAATCACATAACACTATTATGTATATATCACCGAATGGTTCGTTAATTCTCATTATAAAAATATATACCTTAGTCTTTGATCTTTGAACTGTGATCTATTATCTATGTCCTATGATGGGCCAACCCCCGGGGGTGTTCAAACAAGTATTATGAGATTTACGATGGAAACTTTTGTTTAGGTATAGATGGTTGCTATTAGTTTCATTAATATTATTATATTGGTTGCTATTAGTTTCAATAATAATTATATTATCACTATAATTACTATTTATAATCAATAATCATTTAGCTAATGAATCAAACTTTTCGAAGGAAAAATGTTTTTTTGTCGTTTTTTCGTCGTTTGTTCTGTCGCATGGAGTCAATTTTGAGGTAGGCTCGTCCATTGTCCGACTTGTCCGAAAATATCATGAAGAGTTAAAGTTGGCAAATGACGAAAAAAATCGATTTAATAATAAAAGGTTTCGCGTAAAAAATTCGGGAACGCGTTTCAATAGAAGGAGGACGAAAAGTTGACCTTGAAATGTGACAATTTCGAAGACGTATGACGTAGAATTATAAAATAAAAATAAGAAAAGAAATCAATGGAAGAAATGATAATAAATAGAATAGATTAATGCTGAAAACCGAACAAATATATTTCGTACTTAATGAATAATAATATTTGAATATTATAATAAATATAAGTATATATTTCTTTAAAATATGTATTTATAAACAATAAACATCGTATAAAAATATATATATAATCACATTATGATGTAGATAATATACTATAATGTCTAAGAGCCCGTTGAAAAAATTTGCTCCTGGGCCTATAAAGGTCTGGCTACGACATTGTTCCTGCGTCGCCATCGAAAAGGATTCCAAGACCATGTGTGCATTTTGTTAATGTCGTTGCTACCGTTCGTGTTCTGTCGTCGCAGATGCCGTTGTTGCTTGGAACTGGATTGTGCCAACAATGTTGGGGACGAAGGCATCGGGACTAATCCTGTTGGTGATACAATCATATGCGACGCCACCCGTGTTGGAGTCGTTCTTCTCCGGGAATGCAACTATAAATTAATGGGACAAATTCTTAATGCGGATAATTAAATAATTATTAAATCTACACATGGAATTGATGTCAAATTCTATGTAGTATTAGGTAATATTAATAATAGACATATATCAACATGTTGGAAATAAAAGTGATGTAAAACGTACAAGACTAGTATTGTCAAAAATGATTATAGGTACAGTTAAATAATGCAGTTCAATTTATCGGAACACAGGTTATTAATTTATATTTACACTTCTAATCAATAATATACTATTTTTTTGAACTCATTGTACTTAATATGTATATTGGTAGGTATTTGTCCAATAAACACAACATTCGTGTAAGTACCTACCTATATAATTTTGTAAAAATTATTTTAAAATTCAAATTAAATTTTAGTTAAATTTTAATAATTATTTATCTGCAATTCTGCACGTCTCTACGTTAGTAAGTTTTTAATGAGATAATTTTCTTGCACGTTGCTAGGTTGTATATTTAAGTGGGTTGTGGCTTGTGAGTACCTGATTTGGATCCATTGACGGCGCAGTGATCGGAGTGACTACTTTTAAGTGCACTGCCGTCATATTTCCACCGTCGCTGAAACTTTGTTGCCTTCGCCGACGTTGCCGCTGACGATATTTTTGAATAATGAGCTCGGCCACCCGTCGACACGTATCCCATCTGACGTCCAACACTTGACCGTTATCCAAACATTTTAATGCCACTACTATGTCACCTCGTTTGAAGCCAACTTGCTGCAATTACAAATGTATAATTAATACGTTCGTATCCGTCATTTATGTACCTATTTAATATGAAATTTCAAAAAATAACACGTGTAATAAAGTTTTAATCTAATAAAAACAAAATCCATGATGAAAAAACGATAAGTATAGGTAACAGTTATTAACGTTGTATTATAAAGAGATATATAATATATTATAGATAACTTATTTACTTGGGCTTGAGAATTAGATCGAACATGTCCCACGGTTGCCGGTGGCACCGTTGTCGCTGTACCACCGCCATGACCGCGCAACTCGATCCCGAACCACCGAGCCACGAGTTGAATCGGATCCGCGAACGATTCGTCGTCGTCTTCGTCGTTGCCACCAGTCGACTGCGCGTTGAACGTGTCCCCGGGAGATCGGTGACGAGCCCCACCCACTAACTTCAGCCATCGAGGTCGCGAGAAGCGGTGACGAGCTGAAAACACGGCCACCGGACCCAGGCCGGCGAACAAGTCGGCTCGACGTTCCTCGAGGTCAACGGCTTCGTACGTGTCCCCTGAATTTTGTCGCTGTTCGTCGTCATCATCGTAATCACCATCACCGGTATCCGTGAAATCTGGTACAATCGCCGTCAACCGGAATCTCGTCCAAGCTGATATAATTATTGATAATATAGTTATTATTTTATTAATAAAATTACACAAAATATTATTATTTTTTAATTCATATATATTATATAACTAGAGCCTCGAATATTAACTCTGTATTACCTCCTAATATAGAAATACGATAATAATCATTAATCTGCACCAACTGCCAATCTGATTAATATAATATTACATTAAATATGATGAAATCTAAATATATTATTTACATAAGTAATATACGAGTATAGTGAATAAACGAGAAAATATTTTGGATACAAATTGTGTGAAAAATAGTTGAACAAAACGGCCACACTATACTTCGTTTCTTCCATATTACGTAGTCATGTCCGATTACTGCATGATAATAATGTAAAACTCACGTTTTATCGGCACACCGCGATCGACGTCCAGGCCAGGCATCCCGGCTATTCCCACCGTGGCATATTCTTCCTGATCGGAACCGCCCGCGCAATAATCAGCAACCGTAGCGGAATTGCCATCGTCGTTGTCTGAATAACAATCGTGCCAAACATGACGCGGTTGACCATCGGTCATCTTCGGTGATTGTTTCTTTCCGTCGTCGTTTTCGTCATCGTCACACCACCGACGGTGACAACAGCAGTCTTGAACAGTATCATCATTATTGTCCACGCGCCGGTGCAACAGCAATAGCCGTAAAGTTCGTTGCCGTTCACAGTCTAACACGCCGGACAGTAATCCGCCCCCACCACTGCCGCCGCTGTTATTCCCGTCAACTTTGGCACGGAGCTGCCGACACAAACGTTGCACTCGAGCCGCTCGATCGTGGACCGCAACCGCAGCTTCCAACAAGATTTTACCTGCGATGGAATAGAAATTGTAATTTTTCCTCTTAATTATTTCTTAAACGTATCTACGTAAGATTTAACTAAAAAATATCATTTTACAATTATTAACTACTACTATGAAGGGTATTCTTATTATAATATTATAGAATAGTAAAACGTATTATAGAAACTAAAAGCCAGTATGATACCCGATTGTGTATATAGGAACTTCATATCAAATTCACTTTTTTTTTTTTTTATAAATCATTTGTAAATGGAATGAGTGAACAACATTGCCATATTGTAGGTGGGTCCCAAACAATTCAATATTCTATTTTATACGGTTGTAAATGCAAAAGAAACTAAGGGGGTATAGGTTAATTGAGTTCTGCAAAGAAAGAAATTTTATCATCACGAACACAATGTTCTCACAACCAAAAAGGAGAAGATATACATAGACCACGCCGGAAGGAAGAGCAAGATATCAAATAGATAATATATTAGTAAGAAATAAATATAAAAACCAAGTAAAAAATTACAAAAGTTATCGCTGACATCAACAGTGATCATAATCTAGTATTAATGAAAACGAACAAAAGCCTGAAAAAAAATTTATATTTTTGTATGTTTTTTTTTCTAAAGATACACGAATATAACACTATTATTTAGACATTAAAATTGTGAGAAAAAAAATTAAATGTACTTTTTCGAGAATTACAAATCAAATATTTGAGCCACATTACTTTTATACTTAACGATATATCTAAAGAAGATATAAATAGCAGTACAATATTAAAATAATTAATTTAGTTAAAAGTTTAACAGGAGTGATGCAAATATGCAATATAAATACAAACTAATCACATGGACATGGTATATAATATTATTAGATTGACTATATTATGAAAGGGTTACCCAGTTGCTTGCGTCGTTGCTGTTGTACGGTCACCGACGACGTATCATCAAGATCGTCGTCGTCGTCATCGTCGATTATTTCTAATCTATCCGCCACGGTCATCAATTCGTTCAACAAATCGTCGCCGTCCGAGGTGTCATCGTCGTCTGTGGAACTGCACTGAAAATAAGGGAGCAGCGCGCAAGCCGCGTAACGATACGCTAACGCAGCGTAGTGTCTGTCCTTGATCTGGCACACAGACACCCAGGCATCTGGCAGCACGGGCGAGACGCCGTCGCAGCCGCCGTTTTCATTCATACCCTGCACGTCGTCAGCACGGCTACTACTGTTGTATACAACATCCGCGTACACCCGCGATACCTACGTTTGAACATTTTATTTAAATATAATAATATATAAGATTACAAGAACAAATTGGTAACAAGATTTATTTTTCCATAATATCATATTTTTTAACATACCATATAAGTATTTTATATTTTAATATTTATATTAATATTTACCAATATTATAGGTACGAAGTAGGTCGAACTCAAAATTATGATCACGAACCAAACTCGAACCGAACAATTCAGTTTGACGTCGAACTCGAACATTTCTAATGATAATAATTATTGCGTTTGCATTTTTCGCTGATAAAATAGATAGTTGACAAAATAAAAATTTAAAAATAAACTCTGGACATCACCAAATTGTTCGAAAATATTTGAAGACTTCGAATTTTTTTGGAGTTCTAACTATTTTAAGGTTCGAACTAATTATAAAATTTCGAACTTTGTTCGAGTTCAGTTCGGTTCGGATTTTGGCAACTTAAGTTCGATTTTTCGAACTTCAAACAGTTCGACCCACCTCTAGTACGAAGCATAAAATTCGCGATTTCTGTCCATTTATTTAAAACATTATTTAACAAATTATTCAACGTGAACTTATACTATTAGGTGGTACTTACTACTTAGGTCGCCTACAACTTTAACAACGATAAAGAGGTTTGCGATTTATAAATATGGATTTCTTTATAATCTTTTTATCGTACACATTTATTAAATTTTTACAAGTGGTAAGTATATAAACTATAATGAGTAATACGTAACTAAAAAACATAATCATTTTACGTATATAATTATTGTAGAACCAAAATGTTAAAAATAATCTACTCTTATATTATTATATACGACATTTTTAAAATTTCGAGGGGCTGCTAATTACCTTTCTGGCTATGCCACTGCGAACTATAATAATATGTACGTACATATAATATAATATTAAAGGAACTATAGCACACTGCGTCCTTTTAGTTCAGTTCAGTCATATTTAGTGTTATTGCTAAACATTCAAATCAATTACAATGCGTTCACTATTTCGGTTCAATCCGTTTAAAACTATAAGCAAAATTGACTGAAGACAGACGCTAAAATATAATTTTTTAATGATTATTATTTAAGAATGTTACATTATTATTATATTGTATTTTACTTACCTACTCGATAAATCAGATGAATGATATAATATTATAGTTTTGCATTAAATTATTCATTGTGTATTGTATATATTTTCTGATGTTGGTAGATTTTTTTTTTAAAGATAAAATTTTTAATAATTAAAAAAAAATTTTTATTATAAAAAATTTTTCCTTATCACACAATATATCGGGAAATAAATGATAGTATTCTCCATAATTTTCCCTTCGTAAATTTATAATATTATATATCCAACATCTTTCCAATACATCACCACAACACATTGCAACAACAATGACTTCTTTCTCGTCAAGTCATGTGACATGTAATGAACTTAACATGATAAATATAAAAATGTATGTAAATATTTTAAAAATACACATGTGGACTGAACGAAATAACGGAATAGACTGATACAGTATGCGATCGAAGTTTCTTATCGAATTGATCCGTCAAATATAATACGAAATTGAACTGAACTGAAATTAATGGACGCAGTGTGCTCGATATAGCTTATAGTGTGCGTATACTCACGTGAGACGCTTCGCGGGCCAATTCGGCCCACGACGGCGGGTGTGTAGTATTCATGTCTTCCGTGCCGTCATTTAGGACAGCCGATGACATCCGTCTCGTCACGGCGACGATGTCTCGGTTACTGTGGCCGCGACGTTCTTTTTCAGTGCTGGATAACGTGGTAAGTATCTTTCTTCGAATACAACTCGCAGTGCCGTTACCGTGATGACGACGACAACGGTGCCGAACGGACGCCAAAAGTCGCCACTGTAATTTCTCAAAAAAACATTCGTTTGCCTGGGCCTGAACAAAAGTGATAGGATATAAACGAGAATATTGAAATAATTATATACAACATGATACACAAATTAGGCAAAAAAAAAAAAATTTAAAAAAATACCTATATATATATTATTATGACGATATATTTAAATTTTAAATTTAATATACCTAGTTTAATTTATTTTTAAATCAAATTAAACTGAAATAGTTATTATAAACTGATAAACCTTAATCAAACAAATTTAAATAATCTTTAATCAAGATAATTAATTCAATATACAGAAATATTATGTCTTAACATATACGAGTATTATAAGGTAGTATCCTATACTTATATACTGACCATCATGAGAGCGTATAAGACACCGGTTGCTCGCAAATCAGCAGCCCGAGCAGGCGCGTTGGCAAATGTGTCGCTGATATGTCGGTACGCACCGGCCGCCCTTAGGAAACATTGAGCCGCGGCTGCGGCACCGTCCACCGGTTCCGGTCCGGTGGACGTCGACCATGAGCCGGTCGGTCTTCCAGATCCGTTGCCACTATCGTCGTCTCTGCCGTTGAGACAGCGACGATCATGCTTGGCACCCATTTGCGTGTGGACCGCAGCCACATTAAACAGTACGCACGCCTGTTCGAACCGAACAGTACGTTGACCGCACGACGGAACGGGACCGCCAAACGAATCATACCTGTACGAATCAATCGACAATATTAAATTTTTGCATAGCTATGCAATCAACAATCGTTGTATTGTGCTAAATTCATATAAAATTAAATACATATTTGTACATTATATTATTATATTTTTTAAACATTATTTTCATATTTTTATGGTTAATTTAAAAACACAATGGAGAGTATACTCGTAGTATTGGTATAATGGTATATAGGTAAATTAGGTTGAGTATCATTTGATCGACGTGGCGGGCTAATAGATTTTATTTTCGTCAACGTCGTCATTTATTCACTCTAGTTTAAATCGGATTTTATAAAATTTAACGCACACATTCCATTACATTTTTAAATCATTTAATTTTTAAAATGCTCATTACCATTCGAAATATATGGAAGGTTGAGTTGAAGACGTGTCAGTGACTAGTGCGTGCTGCTGTTTGTTTTGTCGATAATGGTGGTCTTGCTGCTGTGATTGTTTGTGATGATTATTTTGATTATGCTGTCGGGAATTTGTCGTTACCGGTACCGTGGTCGAGGACGGTGGGAAAAACCTGCGATCCACGTAGTACAACTGTCGATAATACCGGAGCAGAAGACGGACACCATCAGCGTCTCGGCTAGGTGTCTGCGTATCCTGTAAAGCAATAAGAAAATGTCACTTTGGATTAAGTTAAATTAATTGTATATCAATTATACATATTAAAATTATATTTATATACATTATGTATTATGTTAAGGCAATAAATAAATTGGTATTCGTAATTCGTTTAGTATGTGACCTACCAAAACGATTATCTTATATTACTATTGATATACGTACAGACAACCTTTGCTTACTTATGTTTCTAATTTTATTACCTATATTAATATTATATTCACTGGTTTTTACCAATAGATATTTTATAAAATGTATATTGTACAATATTGTTAGTACGTGTTTTGTAGTACAAAAGTGTGCGATGTAGTGTGTGTTTTTAATCCTAAATAGCGTGTGTTCTTAAAACTTTAAAATGTTATGACATTTTTTTTACAATTTTTTTTATTTTGCTGATATTTTTATGACTGATTTTGAATGTAATCCATAATCTATAATAATAAAATTTAATTAATATATAATTTATTTAATTTTTAATTTGTCCGTTTTAAAATTAATTATCGATTTGGTAGGTCATGCACGCGTCCGATAGGTCGGTCGACGGTCACATACTAAACGAATACCAGTAAATTTAATGATCATTAACTTCCAACTCGTATATAAAAGTAGGTACATAATAAATTATGCAATATTTGCAGTGGCTGCACTAAGCATGGGCTTATTAAAAATATTTTAACATAAATTATCGAGTTTCGGTGATTATAAGCTTACCAGTCTAAGTTGTGTTAATTCGTCTATAGCTTTGCGTATTGATAATGGACGTCGCGATCGACGTATATCGGCACTGGTAACATCAACTTCCTCACATTTATTTTCGTCGTCCGATGCTACTGATAAATCCATGCCATAGTGTTGATTAATAAACCGCTTCGTGTGCCAAAATAAATATTATTTATTAATACAAAATTACAATAATTATATTAAAAATCGATTAGAAAACGTATGTTTTTATAAAAATTGCTTGTTTCAATATGTCAAACAATCTAATTTTCATCAAAATTTAAAGTTAAACAACAGTCATTCTCGGTTAGATATTATAGATTATAGGCTAGACTTAAATGACTATAATATATTAATCGAAATTTGGAAAATGTCTAAATTATTATTAATATAAATATAATATTATTAACTATATAGATAAACGTCGCAAAACTTTTTTAATGCTAAGTATAGGTACATTGAACATAATCAAATTTTTTGAACGAAAACAAACAAATATAAATACAAAATAATATAATATAAGTAGTTGATATACTCACTTCGAGTGGCAATTTAAAATCTATCGGTCTGGTATCTTTCAGAGGAACGGCAATCATAGGCATTTGCCGTTGTCTGCGTCGCTGTCGATTTATCACTGTTTCATCAGCCGCCCGAGTCGATGAATCATGATGAATGATTCCATGAAAATCATCCTGTTCATTGTAATCATTTTCGTTGTCCCGATGCTGGTACACGTCCACCGAACCGTTTAGCTCGGCCAGTTCGTCGGCCAAGAGCCGCACGTTAGAATCTAAAAAACTTAGTTCCAACGCAACTGTTTGCCGGATAAGCTTCCTGTTCTTACTCTTGTTACGGCAGCCTCCACTGCCACCGATGAGGATGCCGTTATCACTGCAACCGTCTTTGGTAGTAGCCCTACATAATATAATATACTTTTAAAATTTTATAGATGTTCTTTTTCTTTAAAAGTATCACGATTTCTTTATATGTATTATTTTTAACGATATTTTTCAATTTTATTGTAAATTTTATATAGGTACTTACTTGTTGGATTCTGAGCGAAACAAAGAATGTATTGGTTTTACAATAATCATAGGCGCAACTAGGGGGTTCTAGGGGGTGCTATAGAACCCCCTGATTCAATGTTAGCACCCCCAAGTAGAAATAGCTCAGTTTTAAAAATATTTTCATTGTAATAGGAATAGGTAGTAATATTATGAAAGATTGACTTATCATTATTACATGTAATTTTCTTTGATACGTTTATCATGGTATAAACATAATCCAAAACCACATTTTTTACTTTTGTACATTTATATCAGGGGTGAATAGGACTATTTTATGTTACCAGGAACGGCGGGAACCGAATTAAAGGGCCACCAAAAAATTTTCGCTCCCTACCGTCGCTTTGCCCATATTATATTTATATAAGTTTCTACTAATATTTCATACTACGATTAAATACAATTTATTTTAGATCCTGAGCGCTGAGCGAAAAATGTATTAGTTTTATCATGGTGTCTTTTCTTTAGTTTGTATGAAACATATTTTCGACTAAAAATAATGATCTAATTATCACGAATAGCATATTATAATTCCGGTAAAGAACATTATCTAGTATTCTAGTGAGTACTTTACTCAGGTCATTTTACAAATTTCTCAAAATTATTAAAATCACTGGTAGGAAAAACTACCAAAAAATTCGACAATAATCATGGAATCTGTAATTTTAACGAAATCGATTTTAAATGTTTTACATAACACCAAAAATATTAAATTTAGTAAGTTATTATTTTATTAATATTATGATGATGAGTCACTTGTAGAATTTTTTTTAAAAAAATTTATTTTACTGTTTTTAATTAGATATTTTATATACGTAGTAAAATTTTGAAACTATGTAGTTACGTTACATCAATTTTTCATGAAAATATTGAACTTAAATTTTCAGTAAGCCTATTCTCTTTATAATGTATGATACAATTGGCAATTTTGGGTTTTAAGCTTTTAAAATTGTATTGATTTATAACTAATTATACTATTACTTTAAAAATCATAACTTCATTAGTCTAAATTTTTCTTAAATCGATAATATATGTACCTACCTATATGTATAATCTATATACAATTCGAAATTGTATTGTAATAAATATTTCATGTAATTCAAACATAATATAAATAGTTCATCCATGGCCACCAGGGGGCCCCATACGACGAGGTCCAACGGAAAAATTCCGATTTACCGATAGGCCTATCCACCCCTGATTTATATAATTATTTATTATTGTAATTATTATATGATATGTAGTGTTTGCTGAAACTTGTTAAATTTATTTAAAAACTTATAATTCATCATACATAGTTTCAAATTAAATTATATTGTATGATAATATACTCGTATGTGAATTCAGTGGCGTAATTAGATTTTTTGGCGAGGAGAGGATATAGATATTTCTTTAATATATATACCAAAATGTTCATTATATTCTCATTTTAGCACCCCCAAGACGAAAAAAACGACATTTTACACACTGAAATTTCGACGAATTCAACTCATCAGCTAAATAATAGATGTTTATAATAATAACCATAGTAATCATATAATTATTATTAAAACTAATAGCAACCATCTATAAACAAAAATTTCCATCGTAAATCTCATAATACTCGTTTGAGCACTACCCGGGGTTGGGCCCATCACTTTTTAACTTAACCTATCTTCTACCCATAGGCCTACGCCTAATATCTCTCTGTGCCAAATTTCTTCGCAATTGGTCCAGCCGTTTAGGAATGCATAAAAGACAAACAGAAATTCGTTTATATATAATTAATAAATTTACTGAAGTATATTTGCAAATTACTTAACATCATATCAAATATTAAAATATTAGAAAAATCCCTAGTCTCAATTTTTTTAAAGCAGTTTAGAGCTGATATTTTTAATTTAAACGAAAATATGAAACAAATGACGAAAAAACGGCATTTATTATTGGGATATTGTGAATATTAATAATTGTAGTACCTATTTTTTTTTTTTTTTTTTTGTCATAGAATGGTAACATGATAATTTTTGATTTGACAACACAATAACATCAAGTGTTCATTTATGTACTATATCTACATGTATGGTACCTATATGGTCTCTATATGTGTGATAAAATTTTGCATTTTAAAATTTTAAATATTTAATAAAAAATGTTAAAAAAAAAATTTAACCAATACCTACATTATCTGACTGAACTTCGCTCAGAATCGTTTTTTCGAATGCAATGGTTTATCATTGCATTCAAATTCTAATTAAAATTAAACGCTATGATTCGCACACATGTATCCTGTGTATCAGATCATCTTTTTTATATTTAATTAATTGTAATTTTTAAATAAATAAAAAATCTTCTGAAGTTTTTAAAATTAGACTTACCGCAACAAGTTCTCTGCTCCTTCTTTTAATCGAAGCTCTCTGTCCATTTGCCGATTTAAAGCGGATCGAGCCCGTTGCAATTTGGCTCGGCAAGTAGCTGCTTTCGGATCGGAACCCTTTAAAAACACACAATTTAAAATACATAAATCTTTTAATTTTATGTTATAAAATAAAAGTTTTGTAGCTATTTAAATTCAAATTTTTAGATAACCATTTTATGATCTTGATTTTTCTAAAAATTAAAATACTTAATTGTAGAATAAAAAAAGGTACCTAATAATAATATTTATATATAATTTAAATATAAATTTTTAGTCAACAAAACATTGAACAATATACTCATATATCAGTAAGACAGTAAACGATTAGTGGGCGTTATGTTTCATGGTTAAGTACACTATTTACAATTAATTTACAATTAATGACGAATTATTCGATCATTAAAATTTTATATAATTAAGTATGTTAACCGATTAATTGATTATCAATATTATTATAATTATAAATATAATATTTATTATAGATTTTGAGCGTAGCGATAACGTGACGTTATAGCAATGACGTGTGTTTTAGATTCTAAGCGAAGCGAAGAATGTATTGGTTAAACAATTATGTGTGATTTTTTTTTACTTTTTTTTAGGAATGAAGACACTTTTAGTACCTGAAATAGTTCTCCAATTTTCACGAATAGCATAATATGTTACCAGTTGGAAAGTGGATGTAGATGGTACTTCATTTAGGTCAATTTCGAATTTCTCAAAATTGACCCTAATCGGTAGAAAAAACGATGAAAAAATAACGAAAAAACGGCACACAAAACTGAAATTTCGTCGAATTCGATTTCAATATTTCAAGATAACTCGGGCAATTTTGAAGTTAAAAACTTAAATTTGTATATTTTTGAGATTTTCTCAAAATCAATTGAAAAATTAAAATAAATATATTAAGAAGTTATAATCAGTGATCAATTACGCATAATTTAAGATACAACATGATTTTATACGGTATAATACAAAATAAAAATAAAATACCGTATGTTAACAACTCTATAAAAAATCAAAAGAGCAACCAGTTGCGGCCCACCGGGAGATTTCCCGGCGTCCCGCTGGCCCGATCCGTCCCTGATTATATGACTAAACTTCACTCAGTATCTTTTTTTCAAATGCAAAAAATTATTATTATTATTATTATCATTCAAATTTAAATCAAAATACAACACTATCCACTCCACACCTGTATCCTACCTACACCATTACATCAGTAGCTCTACTTTTAAAATTTGTATGTACCATATGTATCTATGTTATACATGAAATTTAAACAATTCAGAATTATATTTAAATATAGTTGGCCGTTGTGTGACGTACTGACGTGTATACTATTACACAACTCACAATCATAAATATAATATAAATTAATAAATAATATATCTAAGGTTCTGGGGCGGATCTATCCTTATCATCCCCCCCGTAATTACGCCACTGTTGACCACAGTTAGGTTTAAGATGAAATAATATTGTAGCCACCCCCAACTTCCTCAATGTTCAAATTTCCGCCTATACAAATACGTTAAAAATTTCGATAAACTTTTAAAAAGTATTATTATATAATTTTATTATATCTTTATCATGGAAAAGACAATCATAATGACAATCAAATTTGGGCTCTTCTTGCAAAAATTTTGTGGCAGTGCCATGGTTGCTAATTGAACGGACGTAAGGGGGGAGGGTTTTCCGCTCCGGGATTATATTCACAAACGCGACATGCGCGATCAAACTTTTGTGTCCACGGACTGCAGCTACTAAGTTTGAATATATGGCCAAATTCAAACTTATGAATGTTAGTCAGTGTTATACTTATAATTACGTTAATTTATTATTTACAGGCCTGGGAATGTCCGTCCAAACTCGCTATACTCATGGCACTGCCAAAGACCATTTTCGGTCGTATTGTATATATACTACACATTTATCAGAAACCATTACAAGCGAGAGTGAAATCATCTCATACGATGACCACCTTTATAATTAATTTAAAATACATATAATTGATTTAAAGAAACATTTAATTTAAATATATTATGTTTATATTTATGAATTCATTTTTTAGGATAGTATAAAATCTCAAAACTTACATTTAGGGAAAAGAATTAACAGCTCTAGCTGTATACCGCGATCTGGTGAACTCTCTCAGGTTTTTTCGGACAGATGTTTTCTGATCGTTTATCACAGAGTGCGTTATATACTCCATAATTTTGAAATAATTATTTTGTATATTGTGAAACGATGCGGTTTATGTATACGAACGGCATTCAAGAACACGGTTTTGACTAATAGATAATGTAGTTAGTAGTTACTAATGTACTATTATTATATTCGTATTCGTATACGAACGCCGTTTTACTATTTCAAGAATACGTCCGGCTGATAGGAAAAAAGCAAGGGAAGGGATACAGGTGTGCAATATTAGTGTTTAATTTTAATTAGAATTTGAATGCAAAGATAAACAGAATAAGTTTGCATGATAAACCATTGCATTCAAAAAAGTATTTTGATCGAAGTTCTGTCATATATGGGCATTTAAATTTTGCAGGTGACAAGAGATTTTATGAGCATTTATATTGAACTTAACTTAGAGACTTGAAAATTGTATAGGGTGTTCATTTATGTACTATAAGTGTACCTATATGGTTTCTATATTTGTGATAAAATTTTGGGTTTTAAATATTTCATAAAAAAATGTCAAAACTTAAATCAATTCCTACATTATCTAACTGAACTTCACTCTGAATCGTTTTTCGAATGCAATGGTTTCATTAAGATTTTTACTAAGATTTCCTTCACTAAGATTTTTGTACTTAAGTTTATTTTAAAATCACGCAATTGGCAATTATAATGGTTAATAATAATTACTAATTAGTAATTACCATCCGTCCACGTGTATGATAGATACTTTTATTTTATACAGGTATCTTATAATAAAGTCGTTATAATGTTCTTATAAATATTATAACTATACGTTTAGAAAATTAGGTTAGGATGATAAAATTTTCATTCGAATAACCATAAAACAGTTGAGTTCATATAAAGGTGTATGTAAAGTACCTACATATAAAGTGTAGGTATGCTCAATTCGGTTTTTTTTTTATCCATAATACACTGCCACTCTAACGTCTAAATATATTTTAATAGATACGTCATTACTAAAGTACAATATATAATTCCAAATATATCAACTTATGTTTGTACTATCATAAAATATTTTAGTACCTACCTACAAAAGACCAAAGACGTATCATATAGGTGCATTATACTTATAATATAATATGTAACGGTAAATTACTATATTTACTGGCAACGACTCGTATATTTGTGGTTTTCTGTTGATGAGAACTTCGCTCTAAATTATAAAGTTATTATTTACAGTAATAGAGTGGAGGTATATACACAAATCATAACGTTTTATTTAAAACTTGGGATTTGTCTAATATTTTAATATCATGTTAGTAATACCATTAGTATACTTCAATAAAATTTTCAGACCTTAAAAGCCAAAATTGCCAATTTTGTCGAACATTATATACCTACATAAAAACGAGAATTTTTGGTAATATTAAAAGTTCTATATTTTGTAGAAAAATTAACGTAATCGTTCCAAAATTTTATTACATGTCTATATAGTACCTATGAGAACGCTAAAACAATATTCAAGTCCCTAACTTCAAAATTACTTGAGTTATCGTGAAATATTAAAATTGATTTATTAAATTATAGTTTTCGCAAAAAATGTAATTTTTTCATCATTTTTTTGGTCGTTTTTCCTATCGCATAAGGCATTGACGTATCTGTGGGGGGCGATGGGGGCACTCGCCTCCCCGTGATCCGTATAATATATTAATTTATAATTTAACTTCTACTTCTTAATCATAAGATTTGAAGAAATTTTTTACATAAAATGAAATTAATATTATGTACATAACATTTTTGTTACCTACCTATTTTATATATGTGTGAAATAAATGGGTTTAAAAATTATTTCGCCCCCCCCTTATTATAACAGTCTAGATACACCACTGGCATAAGGTCAATTTTGAGGAAATCGAAAAGTAACCTAAATAAAGTACCAACTACATCCTTTTTTCAATCAGAAACTGTGCTATTCGTGAAAATCAGAGCATTTTTTCGGGTAGAAAATGTGTCTTCATATACATAAAACATAAAAAAATACACATCATTATTTAAGCAATATATTTTTCGATTCGCCCAAAATCTAAAATTAGGGTATAGGTTTTATTTGGAAATAATAATTAACGCGAACAATTTATAATAAACTATCGTATATTGTATATTGTATAAAATATTTTACTATTATAACATAATATATAATGCTATCTATCCTATCAGTAACTATATCAGTTATCACCCTATCTATACTTTTCATTTTATGACTTATCATTTTATGTATATTATGACTGAAGCTAATGTATTGGTTTTATAATGTTATTTTTATGTAGATATTAATGTAAACATATTTTGTCAAAAAAATAATAATAATAATCTGATTACCTCAAATGAGATATTTTTTTCTTTTATCTAGTTTATATTTTAATAAGACCGATTTTCGAATTTTCTAATAGTTTTCTATTGAGGTAGGTAGGAAAAACCACTTTAAATATCAGAGAAAAACAATAAAATCATAAAAACTATAATTACCTATGACAAATATTATTTTACTTAATTTATGATAATTATAAAGAATTAAAGAAATAATAAAGAGTGAAGGAACTTGAAAATGTTATTAATTATTGCCCATGTTGAAATATTACCTAATTATACCTATAATAATATTTTATAATAATTGTTATTTTGATTTTAAGTCAATATACAAGTGTCTAATTTCTTATACGCCTAATTATTATTAATCGCGTTAACTACACGAAAAATAAAAATTTTTAAATACAATTTTTAAAATCATTATTTAGATTATTTTTTTTTTAAAAAAAAAAAGACTTTTCATAAATAATAAAAAAATAAATTACTTATTTCTTTACTTCAGTGATATTTAAGTTGGCCAGTTTAAAGGTAATATTGTGAACATCTTAATGGGTCGACTTCTTAAATCCTATAATTACATCAAGATGGAAATTTAATTCTATGTCATTATTTTATTGAATAATTTAATATTTTAATAAATGTATTTATTATTATATTTTATTGGTATTCAAAATAAATATAAACAATATCGATATTACTTTAAAATTTTTACACTAACACATTTTTATAACTGCATAAAATTTAGGTCGTATTGGTATTATCATATTATTATATCGTTATTATTAATTTATTATGATTAAATTAATTTTTAATTCCATAATATAATAATTATTAATAATTTAAGTAATTATAATAAATGACGTAAAATATGTTATTCTCAACTAAACGAATTAAATTCACGAAACTAAAATATTAACTCATTAAAATTTACATAAAAATATAGATACTCTATAATATTGGTTATTTTTAAATTACGTATATTTAAAAAATAATACTTTTTTATATATATTTTTATGAAACGATTTATTTTAAAAAAAGTAATAAAAGTGATATTATAATTTACAATCTAAATCTAATTGATAATTAAAAGAAAACTTAAACTGCATTTCATCTTTTTAATTATTTGCTGCTCGCCAGAGTTATTATAATAAGTAAATATATTTGGAACATTCTGTATAATAAACATAGAAAATTTTACTAACTTTTAGTTTTTTCTCAATGATTTTAAACAAAAAAATTTTATTTCATTGAAGCATAACATATACGAGTAGATATAATTACATAAATCGATAGTCTAAATTATTTTTTAATCATTACAATTTAAATTTTTTACCAAACTCAAAGAATTATGACATTTTTAGAGTTTTTACGAATTTTTACTTTAAAATAATTATTAATTAAGTAAATAATATGAAATATGTTTTATGAAATATTGAAATCGTGTTATAACATGGAAAATTGAAAAATACTAGTGTATAATATCAATGAATACATTTTTTTTAAGTCTTCAAAATTTAAGAAGTTAGGTTAGGTTTCATTAATATGTGATTTTAATATTTTTTAAAATAAAAAAAACTTGTTTAAGCCTTAAGGTATATAAATGTAGAATAAATGATCCAATTACCATAAATGGCGTATGCTTTAGATATTGACGATTTCATTAATTAAGGTTTTTTTTTATTTTTCATTTCCAAATCGCTTTTTTATTATAAGGTTAGGTTAGGTTAGGTTAGGTTATTATTATGAAAATAGCGGAAAACTATAATTTTGACGAACTTGATTTTTAGTTACAACTGTTATAAAAAATAAAGTTATTTATAAATTAAAATAATGATTACTTATATTTTATCAAATGTAAAGGCAAATATTAATTACCAAATTATTATTTTTATTCACTTATTATTAGTATAAATTATAAAATATACCTATTTGACTGAATTTTGTAAAGAATTGTTTTTCTTTCAAAAGCAATTATATATTATTATTTATTAAACAAATATATAATACTGATTTTCTTTAAATTTACAATTGTCATTTGCATATCTGTATTCCTGTATCACGATTTTTACATTCTGAGCGAAACGAAGAATGTACCTATTGGTTTTACAATGATGTTGTCTTTTATTTTGATTTTTATGTCTAAAGACACTTTTACTACCCGATTATCACGAACAGCATATGTTTCCGATAGGAAAGTGGATGTAGTACTTTATTTAGGTCATTTTTCGAATTTCTAAAAATTGACTCTATGCGACAGAAAAAAATAAGGAAAACGGCATTTTTCACGAAAACTGAAATTTCGACGAATTTGATTTCAATATTTCACGATAACTCAAACAATTTTGAAGTTAGAGACTTGAAAATTTTATTGGGAGTTCACTTAGATAACTATATATAGTATTTTATATATATGTGGTAAAATTTTGGATCCGTTACGTTTATTTTTCAACAAAATATTGATTTTGAATATTTTGTAAAATTCTCGTTTTTATGTATATAATGTTTGATTAATTTTGGCATTAGGGTCTGAAAATTTTACTAAAGTATATTTACATATTACTTAATATGATACCAAAATATTAGAAAAATCGCTAGTCTCAATTTTCTTTTATAGCTGTTTAAAGTTGATATTTTTAATTTAAACGAAAACCTTTGAATCCACACAAATATTCTTCTTATTATTTCTTAATACTTTCACAATAAAAATTAATAGAAAAACCAATAAATTTGGAAAATTTTTGAAAATTTTATTGTAGCATACTGATATAATATATCTTCATGTATTTCCAAAATATTAGGAAATTTTCAAGACTCAATTTTTTTTTTATAGGTCATTAAATTTGAAATTTCAGTAAAATCAATATTTAAAGTATTTATATGGGATTTTCCCTATTACATTACAATATATTACAATAAGGTTAAATAAAATTGACAAAAATTGTTTAAAAATTTGAAAATTTTATTGCAGCTAAAATACATTTTATTTAACTTAGTTCCAATTAATTGTTAATTATATTACATTTACGATTTTTTTTATAGCTGTTTTAAGTATAAAAAAGCAAAGGAAGGGAAAAGGTGTAAATTGGATAGTGTTGAATTTTGATTACAATAATACAATTTGAATACAATGATAAATCATTAATTCGAAAAAACATTCTGAACGATGTACTGTCAGATTTGGGTATTTAGGGGTTTTATGATAAATTATTCATATTGAACGTAAAGACTGATAAATGTAGAAATTGTAATCGGTACCTACATATATTATCTGATGAACTTCGCTGAGAATCGTTTTTCGAATGTAATGAATAATGATATATCATTGCATTAAAATTTTAATCAAAATTCAACACTATACAAATACTCCTGTATGCCTTCCACACCAATATCCCTTCCCGTTTATTAAATTTTAAATTACTCTTATTATTATTATTATTATTATTATTATTATTATTATTATTATTATTATTAT
>JAIUCT010000131.1:926721-993817 GCA_021307375.1 Tetraneura akinire
ATTATTATTATTATTATTATTATTATTATTATTATTATTATTATTATAATTATTATAATTATAGAAATAGGTAATTGATTTGAATACTTTTGTACAATAAAATTCGTCGTTTGTGATTTATTTACCCATTTACAATATAAAATATTATATGTATTCATTATAATATCTAACCTAATTTGATTTTGATATCTACTCGTATTTGTCATAAAAAATGTTATACGAATCCTATAATATAATAATTAATAATCATAATAACTTGTTTATTATACATGGACATTAATTCCACAAAATCGACAATATTTGTTAGTGATAACTTATGATGCTGCATATGCATGTACATTATAAGATTATAGACAATACGCAATCTGTCGAAGTGTTAATTATAAATGAATGGTACCAGAGTGTCAAGAGTTTTTTACGGTCGTGTATAGTAGTATTATTTTTCCATTCGGCGTTCCGGTTATAATTCATACAAATACGGCGAATGAGGATATAAAATAATATTTATTTGTCCGGTTATCGTTAAAATATATTTTTATTCACCGTAAACACTAAACACGTCGCGTGTAAGTATACGCGTGTATAAAAAAAAAGATTGAAATATTCGTAGCCGAGTTTGGTATAGATACTTCGTTTAGGTTTAGAGATTTCTAATACTGTGAGACTAGTGTAATAATAATAATTGAACATTGGTACATGTATAAATAGTAGAAGCAGCAGCGGTAATAATTTTGGAGGTCCCGTTATATTGGTAGAGTTATAGTGGTTATGCTATTATAATATATAGTCGTCTGATGACGGACGAGAAGACTGCAGGTTAGGGAGCCTGTATATACATAATATTATATAGAATATTATGGTGTATCGAAATGGTTTTATTATTATTATTATTATTTTTATTTTATTATTATTATTATTAATCAACTAAATTAACAAAAAGATTATATTTAAATATTAGATAATATACATTAAAAATGATCATTTATCAAAATATTGTGTTACGAGAATACAATGAAAATACCATGGAAAACATTATAGGTACTAAACATATTTTATACGTTGAATGTTAATTATCATTTAACACATATATTTAACAATTAAAATATAATACCAACTAGATATTAACCTACATTATATTTATTATTCAAATACAATATAAATAGTTTTTATAGATAGGATATATAAGTACTTAAGTATTTTTTTATTTATATGATACGCTATTGACATTATGATTAAATTGATCGACTTAATGTAAGCAGTAAGCATTAATATTATATACAATATAACAATGTCTATAATGTCATTATGTAATATTGTACCTCGTACATTTGTGATTTGTAAAATATGTCAAATTATTATTATGCAGTTCCGACATAAAATAATAAGTTGTAAATTGTAATTTAATAATAAATAATAATTGTGTATTGAATACAGTAGGTACATAACATTTTATAAAATCTCATTAAAAATGTAACCGATATTGTTTTATTATATATTACAATTGAATTTGTTTTACAGGACTTTATATAGTATTATTCACATTTATCGTGATAATATTATTTGTAAAGGAAAAATAAAGTGTTTAGAGTTGTAGTCATACTGTCATAGTGAATTTTATTTTTGTGCGTATTTTTTTTTTTTTTTTAATAATAGGTAAGGACCTAATAATATTTGCGATATGCACTTTTAAATTTTAAAGTGAATGTAAGAGTATAAACTTTTCTTATACTATTGTATACAGTCAGAAAAATATTTATAAAGTAAAATCCCATTTTCTCAAGACTACATTGTACCCACCGCCACACCGTTTATTAACAATATAATTAAATCAAATTATACTTTTACGAGTACCTATAAGTTTGAGATTTTGTTTCTATCGAGTATTATAAATAAACAAAAAATGTTCGTTTATTGGCTAATTACCATCTATATAGGTAATACTTATATTATTATATTGTCCATTTATGGTATAAACTATTTAACTATGGATAAAAGATAAATACCAAAAAATAAATAAAACATTATCCGTGTGTTCCTTAATGCAGATAATTTTACATCAGATGCCGAACCTGATTGAAAGTCATCGCCTATAACAAATCATCCAAGTTAGGTTACCCGTTCGATATATCGAGAAGTCATATCTGCAAGATTAAGTATAAGTATAAGTACCTACTCATATTATTCAAGGAATAAAGAAATTTATCTGATTAGATCATCAATCATGAAAAGTATATTGAAGAACACGCGTAGGTAACGTATACCTATATAATATGTGTACACATTTGCAATCGATGTCTCATTGAGTAGATACCGTAAAATTATATAATATTAAATTATGTAGATAAAGTACCGAAATATTATACGTCCTGTCTGTCCTGCGCTAATCTTATAATAATAATTAATTATAATATTAAAGCGTTATATTATAGATATAATACTTATATACATATAGCTCCTATCATACGTCTATTTGTCTATCTCATGCAGGGGCGTCTTAGGGTTAATATGATTAATGAGGGGAAGACTTAAATACAAATTTTATTAATAGTACTAGATCCACTTCGTTTTTTATTATTCGTCTTAAAATGCAAAATTAAATAAAAGACATGCACAATTAAAATTTTAACGCGCACCACGTTACAGACAGATCCCGTACGATTTCCTTAAATGGACTGGCAAATAAAAAAGATACAATATATTAACCAATAATAATAAATATTATAATTAAAAATGATTTCTAGCACATGAAATTATGTGGGTACTGTAAGTGTAACAATGTTTGAAGTAAAATTCGATACAATATAACAAATTATAATGATTATTGAAGAGTATAATATTATAAGACGCCCCTGATCCCATGCTACCCTTTATCGGATATTATACTATAATATAGTAGGTACAGTAATAAACATACCTTTGCTACGGCCCGATTCTGGGCCCTGATCACCGCATCGGCCGCCGCCATCTCGTCTTCCGTAATCGCTGTTCCGCCGCGGGCTTTCGTGCGGTTTTTACACTCACCCGCCGGCGACGACCACCGTTCGCAACTATATAATATATCGGTTAGGTTAGGTTAGGTTATGTAGGTACGTAATTTAATATTATTATTATTTGCAATACAAAATGCGCGTCCACCGTTGCAGAAAATCGTCGTCGGCGATATATTATTATATCGTTAACGTCCAGCGGCGCTCAAGTCCGTATCTTAACGACAACGGAGAAACGTTGCGCTGACGCGACTGCGTTCGACGGTATGGCCGAACTACGGATCGTTGCACGCAGCCCCTCCCGTAATCTTATACCTTCTCGACATGATTCCACTTCCCGCGCGCAGACGAACAGTAAAACAGAAGAATAATGATAATAATAATAATATACCTTCACCACCTCGAGGACACGGCGGCGGCCACGGACGATTGCGTCGATGGAAATTATTACGGCGGAGTCCCGGTAGTCTGCGTGCGAAGGGGGGCGACGATAATATAATTTATACATAATACGTATATACTTACATTACAATCGTAGCAGTGATGTGGAAGTGGGTGGCGGCGACGGTTAACAGGTATCCGTTGCCGGTACCTGTAGCTGTAGAGGTAACCTAACCTAACCACATCGAGTCCGAACAAGAGTTGAAACTCCGAGAAAATATTTCACGTTTGGGTCAATGTTTGTCAAAAAACCGTGTTTGGAATGATTTTGTTCTATAACAACGTTAGAGCTCTCGGATAAAAATATAATAAATAATAATATTATTATGTTGATGAACGTTTTATAAATACGAGTACTAATCTTTTAATTTACCTTTGGCTAAACGACATATAGGTATACCAGGGGCGTCAGTTGGGGGAGGGGGGTAAGAGTGTGCAACGGCACCACGAACTTTAAAATGTTAACCCCACCGTTGTTAATGGCCCGCCATTAATACACCAATACTGCACCGTATAATTAAATTATACAATATGTTTTTATATATAATATAAACAAAAGAGCTGATACTCTTGCGTCCTGTCGTATGGGATACAGGTGTGCGAATCATAGCGTTTAATTTTAATTAGAATTTTAACTATTGCATTCTAAGCGAAATTCAGTCAGTTAATGTAGGTATTTTTTTAAATTTTGACATTTTTTATTAAATATTTAAAACGCAAAATTTTATCACCATATATGTAGATATATGTACATAACTAAAGTACATATAGTACATAAAAAAACATCCAATACAATTTTCTAGTCTCTAACTTCATAATTGCCTGAGTTATCGTCGAAATTTCAGTTTTCGTGAAAAATGCCGTTTTTTCGTTGTTTTTTCTACCGCATAAGGTCAATTTTAAAAAATTTAAAAAACTACCTAAATAAAGTACAAATAACATACAATTTTCTACTGAAAACCTATACTATTCGTAAATATCGGAGCATTATTTCCGATCGAATAAATGTCTTCATACATAAAAATAAGAAAAACCCATATAAATACTTTAAATATTGACTTTACTGAAATTTCAATTTTAAACACCTATAAAAAAACATTTGAGCAGTGGGATTTTTCTACAATTTTGATATCATGTTAAGTAATATATAAGTATACTTCAGTAAAATGTACAGAACTAAATGCCCAAAATGCTAATTTTATCATTCATTATATACCTACATAAAAACAAGAATTTTGCAAAAATATTCAGACTCCTATACCTATTTTGTAGAAAAATTAACGTAACGAATGAAAAATGTTACCACATATGAGATATAAATAGTACCTATGTGAACACCAAATAAAAATTTCAAGTTTCTAACTTAAAAATTCTCCGAGTTATCGTGAATTATTAAAATTGAATTCGTCGAAATTTAAGTTTTTGTGAAATATGCCGTATTTTCGAAATTTTTTCCATAATATTTTCGTTTAAACTAAAAAATCGACTTTAAACAGCTATAAAAAAAAATTGAGTCAAGGGATTTTTCTAATATTTTGATACGATATTAAATAATATTTATATATACTTAAGTATAATTTTCAGACCTAAATGCCCAAAATTGCCAATTTTATCAAACGTTATATACATAAAAACGAAAATTTTATGAAATATTCAATGTCCCATATTTTGAAGAAAAATTAACGAAACGGTTCTAAAACTTTACCACATATGTATAATCAGGCGCTGATCTAGAAATATGAATAGGGAGGGGCTAATTTTTATTTACATGAAGACAAATATATAACTTAGTAAATAGACAAAAAAATATAAGCTATAATATATTTTAAATTGAAAATATTTTTCTTTTCTTTTATTCTATATTATTTTACGTAAATCAAATATAATAAATTAATAATATAAATATACGATTTGTTAATATGGAAGACTAAAAAATCGATTTTGTTATTTTTAATTCAATTTAAAAGTTTGTTGTTAACTAATAACTCTTAACTGTACGTATCAAATAATTGTTTTTGATAATTTCCACATGCTTTGATTGATAGTAATATTAGCAATAATTATATTTACATATTACATTTTAAATGTATGGATATTTATTAATTAAGTATTTAATATTTATTAAATTTCTACACAACATATATTACGTCTAAAGGGAGGGGCTAAAGCCCCATAGCCCCCTGGATCCGCGCCTGTGTATAATAGCTATACGAGTATAAACACCCAAAAAAATTTTCAAGTCTCTAACTTCAAAATTGCCCGAGTTATAGTCAAATATTGAAATCGAATTCGTCGAAATTTCAGTTTGCGTAAAAAATACAGTTTTTCGTCATTTTTTCGTCGTTTTTTCTACGCATTGGTTCAATTTTGAGAAATTCGAAAATGACCTAAATAAAGTACCAACTACATCCACTTTACTACCGAAAATATATGCTTTTCGTGAAAATCGGAGCATTATTTTGACTTTCGAGTAATAAAATTGTCTTCAAGGTAAAATAAAAAAAATAATAATAATCATACATTGTAAAACCAATATATTCTTCGCTTCGCTCAGAATCTAAAACGACGAAAAAACGGCTTATCTGACCGAGCTTTGCTCAGAATCGTTTTTTCGATTGCAATGGTAATGGTTTATCATTGCATTCAAATTATAATTAAAATTAAACACTATGATTGCACCCCTGTATCCCTTCCCTTGCATTTTGAACTTTAATAGGAGCTTTTGTAAATAATATCAACTTTACTCTACTTTACTTAAACTCCCGTTTTAAAGATGAAGTAAAATGAAAAACATAACGTTTAATTTTCTGAAAAACAAATTTAAAACAACTAAAATACTAACTAATAATAATATAATATTAACTAAATAAAATAATTATAATATTCACTAAGTATCTTTAGGTACCTATAATCGTATATAATGCTTTAACGGGGAGGCAGCTGTACATTGTGTGCATGTTTATTTATAGGTCTATCATCATGGTCGCTATGTGCACAACGGGTTAATCGGAATTTTAACGTTAGATAAACGTAATGTTCTCGACGTCATTTCTGTTGTTTTTGTAACGCAATACTCCAATCACCCAGTATAATATAATACGATTATCGTACATCACCATGCGATGAGAAACACAAGAATGGAATAAGTATATTATAGTTCAAGGGCGTACCCACGGGAGGGGGGGTCCAGACCCCCCATTGAAATAATAATTATACCAAATAAAAAAAATAACATTTATTATTAATACAGATTATACGAATATATATTTTTTTTATAAGTAAAATAAGTAGGGCCCGGATTTCAATGCATATTTTTTGGTCGATCTTACACAATGCTTTCTAAGTACATAACTCGTTTCATATAACGAGGGTTTCAAAGCTATAAATT
This sequence comes from Tetraneura akinire, assembly GCA_021307375.1. Lineage (NCBI taxonomy): Eukaryota > Metazoa > Arthropoda > Insecta > Hemiptera > Aphididae > Tetraneura > Tetraneura akinire. The sequence goes on from JAIUCT010000131.1 coordinate 933,538, forward strand.
TTATTTTGCATTTTTTTGCATATTTCAATGTTTTTTCATTTTTAGAGCATTTTTAGCATTAATGGGCCATTTTATAGGTTTTTAATGCATGTATATTCAATATACGATAAATTATTATTGTTTAATTTTAATGCAATGCTCAAAATTTAGTAAGTACAATAATCTTAGGTACCTACCTACTTAGAATTTTAATTTTACATACATTTTAATATATATTTTGGTACCTATTGGTATGTTTAAAATGAATAATAATTCTCCTAAACGGCCAAAAAATATGCATGTCAGCATTAAGTCATAATTTAAAATTTTCATTTTATTTTTTAATAAAATAATAAATAATAATTATATTTTATGTCTTATTTATAAATTACAAATTGAGTAAAAAAATATATCCGTTATTTTAAGGTCATTATTGTGGTAAAATGCATTTTTAAAGGGTATTTTTGGCTACTTTTTAGAGCATATTTGTATGGTCTTAAGTGCATTTAAATTTGAGCCTTAAATATAAATATTTTATTTAATAATATTTAATATGATTTTTGAACCCCCCCCCCTTACAAAATTCCTGGGTACGCCAACTGATATAGTTGTACATTATAAGATATACCTACATAACGTATTATTATTATAATATATAGACAAACACCTGCACAGCTCGTTAACGATTTCTGTTTGTTTGTTTTTATTTTTTTTATTTATTTAGTATAACTTTACTCTCCCCTCCCCCGAGTCGTTGTACTCACTTTCAACGTACGGTTGTACATAATAATTGTTGTCGTATTTTACTATAGTCTATAGGTATATAATTATTTTTGTAACTATAATCAGTAATCGGCTATCGCAGCGGTTCACAGTTCACACACACATTACACTTATTACAAAATAATGTAAATATTCTCACCGTTGTGCCATACATTATAATAATAATTATTATTAATTAGGTATTTTATTGTTAAATCTTAAATTATTCATAATTATTTAATATAATACGTGATGTAGGTACAAGCCCGCGCTTACCCGTTTAGCTGCCCTTGTGCTATAAGCATTATGGTTGCTCATATACCATAATCGTAATATCCTATACCTATACCTATAGCTATAGTATCCTACATTCCTACCATAGAGGTCTATCCATGAAAAAAAGATATAAGGGTTTGTTTAACAAGTAACAAGTTATACCCTATAAACAGATGTTCAGAATTTTTTTTCCCATATAATATAGAAAAAATAATTGTTTAATAAATAAATAATAACTTGCAGAGTTGCATTAACAATGTTATTAGAACCTATTTAGTTGGGAATTTGGTATAAATATGTTATTTCTATAAAAGGTATACCTATACATATATGTATTATTATAGTAATACAATGTATTCTATTTGTATCACAATGTAGGTACCTAATTATTGTTATTAGGAATTTCAATTTTCCATTACTTGATTACTTAACCTCGTGTTATTGGGTTAGTTATACTTTTATTTTTATTATAGAATCAAAAATAAAATCATCAATATTAAATTATTTAGAAAAAAAAATCCGCTTTAATGAAGAAAAAAAAATTAATTATAAATAATCAGTTGTTGAATATTATTATAACTATTAACTACCTATATGATCGAAGAAAAGAATGTGTCTTTTTTTTTATGTCTGAAGACATTTTTACTACCTACCCGAAATAATTCTCCGATTTTCACGAATAGCATACGTTTTCGGTTGCAAATTGAATGTAGTTTGTACTTTATTTAGGTCATTTTTCGAATTTTTCAAAATTGACCCATGCGACTGAAAAATAACGAAAAAACTAAATTTTTCATACAGAAATTTCGACGAATTCTACTCATCAGTTAAATAATAGATGTTTATAATAATAAATTAATAACCATAATGATAATATAACATTATTGAAACTAATAGCAACCATATTGAAATTGAAAATACTTTATAATATTTAAATATAATTTATTTATATAGGTAGATATTAATACCTTATATTATTTGATATAAATTATAAATATCACTTTTTTTATTCAATTATTTTTTTAGTTATTCTAACTAACATCTTCATAATTTTCCCACATATGACATATCAATAAATTTTTATGTATATTTCCCCCCCCCCCCCAAAAAAAAAGTAATTCTTAATTACGCCACTGTATATTTATGTAAAATATTTAAATCATAAAACATTAAAAGTTAAATAATTAGGTACTTAGGTTGTAGGTAACTTATTATATTTGATACCTATGTAATAAAATTTTATTATTATTATAATATATTTATATTACAAATAAGAAAATATATTATGATTTATGATTTGATATAGATAGGTCTATATATTATTATGATTTTTGTTATACACTTGTAACATTATATCTACTTATAATTTAGCCATTTAGGTAATAAAAACAACAATGTACAAGTATAAACTTGTAATTACATCATAGGAATAAAAATAAAATAAAATAAATAACCAACTAATTTTAAACTCTGAGGAAAGCAAAGAATGTACTGGTTTTACAATGATGTGTGTCTTTTATTTTTATTTTTTAAGTATGAAAACACTTTTACTACCCGAAATAATGCTCTGATTTTCACGATTAGAAAGTGGATGTAGTTGGTAAATTATTTAGGTCATTTTTCCAATTTCTCAAAATTGACCCTAAGCGGTAGAAAAACTACAAAAAAACGGCATTTTTCACGAAAACTGAAATTTCGACGAATTTGATTTCAATATTTGACGATAACTCGAGCAATTTTGATGTTAGAGACTTGAAAATGTTATTGGGTAATCATATAGGTATTATAATATATGTGGTAAAATTTTGGAACAGTTACGTTAATTTTCTACAAAATATAGGACTATGAATATTTCGTAAAATTCTCGTTTATATATACGCATAAGGATCTGAAAATTTTGCTGAAGTATATTTACATATTACTCAACATCATAACAAAATATTAGAAAAATCCCTAATTTCAGTTTTTTTTTTATAGCTGTTTAAAGTTGATATTTTTCGTTTAAACAAAAATCTTAATCCATACGAATATTCTTCTTATTATTTCTCAATACTTTTACAATAAAAATTAATAAAACATTAGAAAAACCATAAAATGTACATATAGATACCTATACATACAATTACAACACAAAATTATAAATCTTACTACAATTGGTAATTGTTCAATACAATTTACATCTGGTGTATAGTCAAGAATAATTGAATAATATTTTGATTGTTATAGCTTATCGACTAGGTATTTTAAATTTTATCACCTAAATAATTGACTTGTTTTATATTATTGATTTGTGATTTTTCCACACACACTTGGTTAATGTGTATTGTGTAATTAGGGGAACTTCCTCACACTATTGTTAACTTAGACAATATTAATTGAGTAATAATTGTCTCTTACATATTGCATATTCTATCATACCTAATTTAAATAATAATTATTAATAGCATACCTAATATTGTAATACTAAAACACATGACACCTCAACTGTTTTAAATATCATGATATAATTTATTAATGTTGTAATATTGTATAATAATATACATACTTTCCTACATGGCTAATGGCTATACATACTAAATTATTAAGCAAAATTAAAAGAAAAATATTTTGCGATATTCCTACTTAGATAGGTATCTGATATTTGATGTTTTTTTTTTTTTTTTTTTTACCAAATTTTATATTCCAGGTAAGATTTATAATTTATTTACTTAAATATTAATACAAATAAAATAATTTAAAAGACATAACGATATAGACAAATTAATTAAATAATTAGGTTTACACAAACATAAACATTTGTAAGGTAGATATTTAAGTAACTAGGAAAATAATCTGTGAAATTAAAATAAAAACTGAACATTTTTATATTAATAATAGTCGTTTTGAGTTTATAATTTATACGTTTAAAATATAAACTAAATTTAAATTATTTTTATACCAATAATGCATAATAATTTAAAAAAAATAATTTGAAAACATCAAAATGTTGTTTATTTATTAAGCGAATTCTTGAAAATTTGGTTAGATACCTACTAAATATCTGGCACACAAGGCTTATTTAAATAAACAAAAATAATTGGATTTAAATTGTACCTACTCCATGACACCTGTGGCTTATGAACAATCAATGTTTTAAAACTAAAAAAATAGTTTTAATATAAGTACCTAACATTCTTTTTTTTGAAATTTTTATAAAAATATAAATTAAAACAATATTAATATCTATATTTTAAATATCTATTTATTTTGATCAATGATAAGTTTTAAAATTTAATAGGTACCTACTTAATCTATTTAAACACTACCTATTTATATTTTATATTAATATTAAAAACATGTAAGTAAGGACCTAATATAATAAGTACCTATCATTAGGTTATTAATTAATAATCAATAACTACATCAATCATAATATATATTGTGCTTTTTAAACTAAGTTATTAAATAATAATTAAACATATCAAACTTATGGATTATTTGATACTAGTTTGACTTATAAGCAACAAAAACAATCTTGAGTAAGTACATAGTATAAACATAATCAAAATTACAAGTTAAAGTATATTTAAATAAATAAAAACCCAAATCCACAAAAATTTACTTTTATTTTAAGCAAATATAAATTTTATAATGTTATAAAATTATAGTTTTAAAAATATATATGTTTATTATTAATTTAAAGTGTGACACTACAATCCTATAAAAGTCACTTCAACCAAAACCAAATTAAAAAATGACATATTACAATTATTTTAATTATTAATAACCAAATTACACTCATACATAATATACGTATATATATATATATATATACGTATATAAATATATGAAACAAAGAAACACAATATTGTATTTATACTATTTACCTTGAGTAATTAAATAGTTCACAATTATAGTTTTATATAATTAGATATTTTATACTTAATATGGAATTGCACAAAATTGCGTTGTTTAAATTTTAAGTATACAGAAATAAATTTATATATATTTGCATATTTTCTAATATAATTGCCTAAAATATTTTTTCTGTTACTTCTATTTTTAATTATTACTCACATATAATATTGACATAATTATTAAATATAAAATTAATTTTATTTGTGTTTATATATACCTAGTATATTTAAATATTTTTAATTGTATATGGTGTTAATGCTTAAAATAATTTTTTTTATAAAATTATAAATGATAAAAAAAATATAAATAAATCTTTCAAACAATGGTTATTTATACTAATAAAAACATTTAATTTGTATCTTTACTAGATACTCACATAATTTACTATACGGATACAAATTTTGATTTAATTTGGAAATAATTTGTTTATAAATACCTAATAATATTGGATATACCTATTATATATCAAAATTAATAAGACCCAACGCATACCAAAAGAGCAAAACTGGTTTAAACAGTGTTAGTCAGCCTAACACAGTTTTGATAAAAATAGAACATAGGAAATAATTTTGCATACGCACACCGATAAGACACAAAAAAAAAAACGAAAACATTTTTGCATTAAACACCTTCAGTCATGGCTAATACTGTCTGAAGTGTTTACATTTTTCTTTAGTCATAGTTTGACAAATCGTCAATATTACATTATATTTCGTGTGCATTTATTTCATATTTTATTATATATTAAATTAATAATAATGTAAATACATTTTGGATATTAAAGATAATTATAGTTTAATAATAATAATTTTAGTAACTAGAGTATAAATAAAAATATATAATAAGAGGTAAAACGAAACACGCACCAGTAAACAGAAAAGTGTAGTAATTTGACGTACGCAAAACACAAGTGATTGGTTCTTGTTTTGCCTTGACGTCACTAACTGATATGCGCTTATATAAAATAAATTATTTTTAGTTGACTTTAACAAAAATGACTAATAATGCCTTACACAGTTTTGCTTTTTTGGTGTGCGATCGGCCTAATGCATGTTTGTATTGTGTGAAAATATAAATCAATTTAATTAAAAGGAAGATGACATTACATTATATTATAATAATAAATGGTAAATAACGACTGAAATGTACAACATATAGTACTTAATTACTTATTACATAAACAAAAGTACAATAGTTACTTAATACTATATCAATTATCATTGTTGGTCATGATGGCTTCGGACAAATGTATCCAGTTTAGTGCTGCTAACAATGGATCTTCACGGTTTGGAACACGATCCCAATTCCAGTACATAAATTGTTGGTTAAAATCGCCTTCTTTGTCATCAGCAATGAAGTTCATACTGGTCACAGAATCGTTGCCGTCAGCTTTACTATTGCTGCTGTTACACAAAACACCAACATAGCCCTCTGGCAAGTCGATTTTAACACCCTTCAGTGGTTTGCCACGCAACGACGCTTGCCATAAATTGCTGTTAGCAGAGTCATTTTTATCCGTTATCGCATCAACCATAGGATTTTTGGTCGATTTTGCGCCTTTGGTATACGGACGAAAGTATCGATCAACCGGAGCCTTTAACGTTTCACTGTTGGCTTTCGGTTTGAGGGGATATATCTTGCACGGCAACAAGTGTAACGTCTGTTGATCGTTCGCAACTTGGTTGGACGTTTCTTGTAGTCGATGCTCCGGTTGCCCGTCGTCAATGATCTGTGATCGTTTTACAATTATACGAGCGGTGGACATAATGTCGTAGCGAGCATAAATATTTTGAAACTCTAAATTTAAAAAAAAACAGACGTAATTCTCCTAAACGTTGTTCAAGCTTCAAGATTTGTTTATTTTATATTCGAACACGATTCAATTTTCAATGATAATTGATGAGAAAAATGTTGGCGGGAAAATATGTGATAATAACATTATCATTATCACATTATCTATGACTCTGAGAGACCAACCTCCGTGACCACGATATTGACGACGGCGCGAATTATTATCACTTTTAGGTAATCAGTGATCAGATACTATTTAGTATTTGCTACTTTCTGTAAAAATGAATGAGCAGTCGGAGTCAGACACAAAGTGTGAATTATGAATTTTTGAGTAGAGAATACCAAACTATTAATTATTAAGTGTCTGAGCGGTGACCAAGCAACGAAGGACGTATATATTACGTACTACAGCTCTATTATAAGTACCTACTCAACACGTCAGTTGTAGATAGACGAAGACGACAAAACCATCGATCTTCGAACGTATCTATCAGTGATTGATGGCAAATATTGACAACGATCTAGAACAATTTATTAAGTATATTTTTTTTATTATTTCTTCTAAGTTTGAAATTTAAATAATCACGACGATTTTATTATCTGTTAGTGAATGTACAAATCCATATTATACAAAATCACGATTCGATGGTGGTCCAGTTTATTTTCGCTATCAACGTCACGAGTGGAACAGTAAGAGCTTAAAAGACGCATGTTAATAATTATTATAACTAAAATTATTATTACGATGATCAATAATTGATTATAGTGATGATAATGTGCAGACAACAAGACTGCAGCAACCGAATTGTTAAAATTAACGTACAGCAGCTGTGCTGAGTGTTCGTATGCCTAAAGACTCAGTATAACCATGCTATATAACATAACCATTACAGTTGTGTTATTACAAAACCTAAAGGCTAACACAATAGTTACATTATGGTTAATAGTTCTAGTTACTTTATAAATCTAGTAAAAACTATATAGACATCAAAATAATTCAATAAATATAAGTATTATGTTTTTGATATTTCCTAATAAAGTAATAACTAAGGTTACCTATTTTACATATAATTATTAACTTAATACTAGTGCTAAATCTATTTAATTCAGTGTTTGTATGACATTGTATATATTAATTTAATGTTTTGCATAGTTTTTACTATTTTAAGTTTATATATTATATTATTTTAATATAACTATTCTTTTTTGTAGTCAAATCACCAATAACGGACTATAAATCATAGACAAGTAAAACAATGGCGTACTATTACTATTACCATCAACACCAAGGTAAGATAAATCAATAAAAATATAATTAATAATAATATGTAGTTTTACATTCTGAGCAAAACAAAGAATGAATCGATTTTATGATGATGTGTGTCTTTATTTCTGTTTTCTTTTTTTTTTTTATGGCAGTACGACAAATTTGATTTCAATATTTTATAACTCAGGAAATTTTGATGAAATTTTTTTGGGTGTTGACATAGATACTATATATAGTATAAGTATATAGTGATAAGATTTTGAAACCGTTACATTAATTTTTCTACAAAATATAGGACGTTGAATATCTCGTAAAATTCTCGTTTTTATGTATATAATGTTTGATAAAATTGACAATTTTGAGCATTAAGGACTGAAAATTCTACCGAAGTATACTTACATGCAACTTAACATAATATCAAAATATTAGAAAAATCCCTAGTCTCAATTTTTTTATAGCTGTTTAAAGTTAATATTTTTAGTTTAAACAATAATCTTAAAATCCATACGAATATTTTTATTATTTCTCAATACTTTTACAATACAAATTAATAGAAAAACCAAAAAATATCGAAAATTTTTGAAAAATTTATTGGGCATACCGATTTATATCTTAACGTAATTCCAAAATATTAAGAAAATCTCAAGATTCAATTTTTTTTATAGGTGTTTAAAGTTGAAATTTCAGTAAAATCAATATTTAAAGTATTAATATGGATAATTTTTATCTTATTATATTACAATATTTTACAATAATGTTATGTAAAATTGACAAAAAATTTTTAAAAATATTGAAATTTTATCAAAGCTTAAATACATTTTACTTAACTCAGTTCCAATTATTTGTGAATTATTACATTTACGGTTATTTTTTATAGCTGTTTAAATTATCAAAAAGAAGAGCTGATACTCTTGCCGCATGGGATACAGGTGTGCACATCATAGCGTTTAATTTTAATTAGAATTTGAATGCAATGATAATCCATTGCATTTGGAAAAACTATTTTGAGCGAAATTCTGTCAGATATAGTCATTTAGGTGACAAGGGATTTTATGAGCATTTATAAAGAACTTAGAGACTTGAAAAATATATAGGGTGTTCAGTTATGTACTATATGTGTGATAAAATTTTACGTTTTAAATATTTAATAAAAAAAAGTCAAAATTTTAATCAGTACCTACATTATCTGACTGAACTTCGCTTAGAATCATTTTTTCGAATACAACCTATCATTACATTAAAATTCTAATTAAAATGAAATACTATGATTTGCATACCTGTATCCTTGTGGTAGGATTATCAGCACTTCTTTTTATTATTAATATTGTATTATTAAACAATAATTTTTATATGTAAATTAAGTATTCTATTTGCTAATGATAATTTATTTTAGTACATATTTGTATACAAATTACATAATAAATTTTTGGTTTGTACATTTTTGTTTTATTTAAAAATTTAATATATTTTATCTAATAAATAATATAACTCGTAAAACTGTATTAACAATAAATATATTAATTATTATTTTTTATTATATTAAATGATTAGTTTTATTAATTATAATATTTATTTGTTCACTATAATTTATAATTCAATATTACAAGATCAACCATAAAAAAATAAACTTGAAAATAATAAAGATGCAATTCACATTTTTTATAAACGACTACAAATAAATACAATAATCAATAATGTTTATGATTTATGTAATATATTAAACTTGAAATATAAAATAACATATTGTTAAATTTCAAACTTTTTACAGTACCACCTGGACCACAATCACCAGGAGCAACAATAACAGATGTAACACCATTATTACTATTATCACCATCTCAGCAACAACATCAATCGAACTTGCCAATTCTTACACCTGTGTTACCATCAACATCAGTACCAATCACAACTACCACAGAATATGATCAACAGCATCAGCTACCTACACCAAATACATTTATCAAACACTGTGAAGATATAGGACTGTTTCATGATTTACAGAATGTTTCGGTTATGTCTTCATTATCTGGACCACAAGCTGATACAGTTACTACTGAAAGTCCTGTAACTACTATTAATACTAATACTTCAATGGTCGCTACATCTACCCAGTCAGTTACTTCAAATGTATTTAGTTCATCTTCAACTATGATGATGGCTAATCCATTTGATGAGACATTCAAACAGGCAGTGCTACAACAACAAAATAGTGATGAAAATCTGTCAAAAAAGGTTTTCAACAACTATAAAAATAATAATAATGATTTAAACACTCCGTTTATAGTACCAACCACTGTAGAGATATTGAATTCCAATAACACTGGTAAGTATCAATAACTAAAGACTTAATTATAACTAGATGTGTTGTATAAACAGAATATAATGTATATTTGATACAGGTAATGGAAATAACAATTAAAATTTTTTTCTATAAAATTAAAATAGTTAAATTGAATAAAAGGGAAGGGATACAGGTGTGTAATCATAGTGTTTAATTTTAATTATAATTTGAATGCAATGGCAAACCATTTCATTCAAAAAAACGATTCTGAGCGAAGTTCCGTCATATAATGCCGTTTATCCGTCATTTTTTTACAATATTATTTTGGTTGCTATTAGTAACAATAATATTTATATTATCACTATGGTTACTATTATAAACAAATTTATCCGATGAATCAAATTCGTCGAAGGAAAAATGTCCTTTTTTTCGTTATTTTTTCGTCCTTTTTCTGTGTGACATGAGGTCAATTTTGGGAAATTCGAAAAATGACCTTAATAAAGTACAAAGTACATCCAATTTGCAATCGAAAACATACAACATTCGTGAAAATCGGAGCATTATTTCGGGTAGTAAAAGTGTCTTCATACTTCAAGAACTAAAATTCTAAAATTCTTCGCTCAGAATCTAAAAAAGAAATTAAACAATTCATTAAATAATATATATTATAAATTTTCATATTTATTTCTAGATGTGTGTTTTAGGTACTTATTATTAAAATAGATATACTTATGTGAATTTATGACTCTCAAGTTATAAATTTAACATTACAAATCATGTAAATAATAATTGACCCTTCCAATAATCATAAATATATATTTTATATTAGTAACTTCAGCATTTACACCGAACGTTGTAATAGAAGTTCCTACATCAATTAAACCTATTTCAATGACTGCGTCAACTACTGTATCACAATCACAACAAGAAAATAATGTGTATATTCCAACAAAGGTAATAAAAATTTAAAAATTATTTTATATTAAATTATGAATTTACCTGTGTATATTTTGAAAAGGAAGTACAGTTAACATACTTATTTTTTCTATGTATCTATTCAATATATATATTAAGGGGCCTTTCTACTGCCATTTATTAAATATTTCAATATAGGTTATAATAACCTAGGTTACAATAAAATACCCACATTAGTGTTGTCATTATGGTAGTCATAAATGAATATTAGTGTGTGTGTGTAGTACAGTCCCTCATATATAAAATAAGAAGGGTAGTACACTCATGCACATGCCATTGAAAACACAAGGAGGAAATATATGAAAAAAAAAACTGAACAATTTAGCAGTTTTTCTTAACAAAAAAACATGTAGTTGAAATGATAGGATTTCAATTTTGAAAAAATATTTAAATTCAACTACAAATTTACAAGAGATTGTACGAAGTAATTTTTTATAAAATTAAATTTATAATTAATTAATTGTATTTTTAAAAATGTGTTTCTTATAATATTAAATAATTTTTTTTGTGTGAGTAGAGAATGAAAATTCACAAAAGTATGACATACGATCTCTAGAACACTTATTTCTCAATTCTAATCTTTTTTCAGAATTGAAATCTGACAGCTACTACAAGTAATATTGTGAAGTGTTTAGGTAGTTTTAACAAAAATATTGGGAGACCCCTTAAAATCAAAATTAAGTTCTAAATATTAAGATATTTTATTTAATTTTTCAATGTTATTTTAGTCTATTCAAAATTTGACGTCTTCTGGAGGTGTATTGCTTATGGTGATGGATCAGCAACAAACACAACAGCAAAATTTGGCACAACCACAACAGAGTTGCATTGTTGAACGGAGGCAAAGAGTCATTGTACCAAATACCACAATGATAGCGAATCGTAATATTGATTCAACGCACACATATGACAATCAACAAAACTATTGCGACAAAGACGATAATATTGAAGTTGTAACCATTAATGTTGGAAATGAAACGACATCAATAAAACAAGTACTATACAATTAAATTATATAATATGTAAAATTACAGGTTTCTTAAATTGTAATTCAAAGATATGACATATGAATATTTATTATGTATTTATTTATATTATTCCAATGAAATCCGGTTTCAGAGTATTAATAATCCTAGGCGTGCGCATGGGGTGTGCAGCTGCACATCCTGCAAACATTTTTAACTATTTTAAATTTATAATTTGTTTACATATATTATATTTATATTTTATTTTACGTATACATTTGTGTATACTAAATACATTTTTTATGTTACAATATAAAAATATTATCTATAATGTGTCATTATCATGAAAAAGACCATAGACATTATTATTATCATGATATATAGTATATATTTTTATCCTAGTTAGTTCATAGTTAGTTCATAGTTTCATACAACATACGTATACTGTACCTATTATAACACAATTAAACATAATCGTGCTGTATAATATGGTCCAAGCTTTTATCATTAGATTTTTATATTTATGAATAGACCTTTTAATAGGTCTATGTATATATGCAACGAAGTAATATACAATGAGTTGATATTATTCCATGTAAAAAATTTGGCAGATATAATTTTCCTTACAATTTAGCAGTGGCGGCTCGTGCCTAGGTGCGCAGGTGCAAGCGCACCTCATGGCTCATGCCATTTTATAAAAATAATTTTTATAATTTTTCTTCAAACCTAATCGTTATAAATTGTTCATTAAAAATATCAGAGGCCATTAAAAAAACATTATTCAAAAATATTTTTCGGTAAGGAACTAATACGACATGAACATATTATTGCTCCTAAAGTAATAACAGTTATACAATATGCACACATCAATCGGTGCGCAACACTGTGACAGCACCATACGGCTATATAAAATACGCATGGTCGACAAGTGGGGGCATCGCGAAATACAATGCAACTCGGTGCGCAGTTACTACTGCGAACCGATTTTTAAAATTAACGTTATTTACGTTTAATTTGGAGGTTTTCCATTTGTATTCTGATTTCTGCACGGTATAGAATTATTACATAAAGTAATCATTAAATAATCTGCTCAATTTTGTATAGAAAATAATATTAACTATATTACATTATTACCTATCTAATTTCTAATATGGTACTAAGTACATATTTTCGTACGTAATTTTTTTTAAAATTTTATTATGAATATTCCTGATTTTAATAATAAAGTAATAGACCTAATTGCTGAATCTAAAGAGAGAAGACTCGATTTTATATACAAAACTAATTAAATTTAAATTAAAATTTAAGTTATTATAAGTTATATATATATTAATAAGATATATTATTTATTTAAAACAGTAAAAATATATTACATAATCAATGCTTATTTATTATTATTTTGCGCACCACCTATTTTTAACACCACGAGCCGCCACTGCAATTTAGTATTATTTTGGTGTAGGATTGTACTTATTATTCTAAATTCTAATTAATTCTATGAGGTATGGATGAGAAAGATTAGATATTATTTAAAGATAATACTTTAGTTTAATACTTTTACATTAAAATTTGGGGATGACCTTTAACACCTTTTGTTGGATAAGAAGTCCACTTTCATGTGTATCAAAACTTAAACTATATTACAAAATCTAATTATTATTATTATTGTGTTGTGTATTAATAATGTTGCGTGGTATTGTTTTTTTTATATGCTTCACGCGCTAGAGAAGACATTAAAACGAAATCTGTTGGTTAAACGTTTGATACAAGGGCAACAAAAGTCATCATTAATTTCAAAAAAACAAGAACAGCAAGAACAACAGCATAATTATAAAATAATTGATGGCAACCATACTACTTCCATCAATAAAGACAATAGGACCCATAATGAAAACAAGGATGAGAATAAAAAACTAAGACAAAAGCAAGAGCTTCTTGAGAGAAACAGGTACTTCATAATTGAAACCTTTATACCTAAATAATATATTTATATACTTTATTATTTATATAGATCAGCAGCAAAGCGATGTAGAATAAAGCGAAAGCAAAGGTGGGATCTACTTTCAGAAGAAAATAGAAAGCTCAAAGCTGAAAACAGTAAATTGCGAAATGCTCTTACAAAACTTATCACAAGTGGTTGTAGTTACCAACAGCAGATTTAACATCTACAAATAAATTAGTAACAAATACTATTAAGAAACATGTAAATAACAAAAATACAAGTGTGCAAGTGCAAAAAGAATGTTGATGACATCATGTTTCATTTAAAAACTGATAAATTATTTTATAACTTTAGATAATATTAATGAACACAATGAATTTTACTTGTAATATTTATTGTGCGTAAAAAAAGTATTTTATCTACAATTAAAATATTTTTATAGATATACCCATCAATTTTATTATTTATTTATTTACATATTTATGTTATTATTCAAATCTTAATTAATCTGTTAAAGTTATTCAAAATATTTTTAGGTAATATGATTCAATTAATATATATCTCAATTAAATTTATATTATTTTTTAATTGTTAATTTTTCTTATTATTTTTACTAATAAATAATTTTAAATTAGTCCTATATTATATTGGTAAATTTAATATTGTTGAACATTTTATAAAATATTTTATATTAATAAATTTTAAATCATTACTTTTATACATTTATAAATTAGCAATAAATAATATATCTGATATCTACTATTCTATCAATGATACCTAAATTAAAATTTTGAATAATTTGTAAATATAAATATTTTTGTATTATTTTTTAATTTAAATATTAAAATTATATAAAAGTTGTAAGAAATATATAATTTAATATTACATATTTTATTATACATATATATATATACATATACAAGTATATTATATATGTATGTATATTATTTAGTTTTCATAAATTTTAAAAATATTTATATTTTTATTATTTCATTAATTATTTTTTTAATCATTGGTTATTGAAATTAATTACAATTAATACATAATTAACTTTATGTAGTGACAACTAAAAGAAAAAAATTATTTTAACTTTTTTTATTAAATCATTTTCAAACACTGATACACTTTTACAGAGCAATTTAAAGTATGTTAAATTAATTCTATCGTTTAATCATCATCAAATTGATTTTTACTTTTATTATTACCCATCAAAATATTATGTTTGTTTTTTATCAAAAAATATGTTTAAATATGTTTTATTTGTTATATCTTGTTTGATAGTTTATTATGTTTTTATATAATTTATGATTGGCATTTATGTTTCGTTATGTTTATGTAATATTATGTTATGGTTATTAATTGGAAAATAAAATATTTACAAAGCAAAACACTAAATTATATATTGAATTTTTATATTATTTATTTGAATATATATTGGTTATATTATAATATATCCTAATAAATACTTTAATTCGTTGTGTTTAAATTTAAAGATTATAGAAAAAACTTGATACAAGGAAAGATAAAACGGAGTCATCTGTGTGCGATTTAGTCCCGGTTTTTCAATTTAGGTACTTTATTCGTCGAATAACTAGAGTTATTCCGCAGATAACAAAAATATGCCATTTTTCTGTTTTACCATAGCAGAATAAGCGGTATCTGTTAATGATGAATAAATTTCAAATAAGTTATTCGCTACTTTCTTCATTGAAATATTGAATACAATTTTATTCAACGAATATAATGTTATCAATAAATAATAAAATCTGTGGTCAATTATGAATTATGATAAATAATGATTTAAAAATAATTAACGGATTATAAATATGTATGAAGTATGATAATGATTTTTACTCATAAATCTATATTTAAATATTTTGGAACTAATAATAATATTATACGCATATAAGTATAACTTCAATAACATTTTTAAACCTCAAAATCCAATCCAAAATTGCCAGTTTTATGAAACATAGAGAAATATTAAAAAAGAACATTAAAATATTAGAACTATTCATTTGAATACAATTATTAATTTAAAATAAAAATAGCTTTTTTTCAATTATTATCAAAAAATATTAAAGTAGCTTCGTGTTTTTATTGATGCTATATAAAAAAAAATCAGAATATTATTCATTTTTTTAAATTTTTTTGGATTTTCATAAATTTTTAAGTTTTTATAAATTTTCAAATTATTTTAAACTTTCAAACTTTTTTAAATTTTAAATTTTTTTTATTTTGTTCAAAATATTAGTTAGAAAGTTGTAATAGTCGAATTATAACGTTTTACAATCGAAAAACGAAAAAATTAAAAAAAATTTTCATCTTTCAAAATACTAGTTAAAACGTTATAGTAGTCGAATATAAAGTTTTATAGTCGAAAAACAAAAAAAATTAAAAATTTTTTTTTTGTTCAAAATACTAGTTAAAAAGTTGTAATAGTCGAATTTAACGATTTACAGGCGAAAAACTAAAAAATTTAAAAAAAAATTTATTTCGTTCAAAATACTAGTAAAAACGTTGTTGGGATACAATCATGTGCAATCATGGTGTTACATTTTAATTATAATTTGAATGCAATGGCAAACCATTTCATTCGAAAAAACGATTCTGAGCGAAGTTCCGTCATATAATGCCGTTTTTTCATAAATGGATTTACTAAAAATATCAAATTTAAACAGCTAAAAAAAAAAATTGAAACTAGGGATTTTTATATAAATAAAAAATATACTTCAGTAAAATTTTCAGACCTTGATGCCAAAAATTGCCAATTTTATTAATCATTATATATACATAAATTTTCAGACCTTTATGCGTATATATAAACGAGAATTTTACGAAATATTTAACGTCCTATATTTTGTGGAAAAATTAACGTAACGGTTCCAAAATTTTACCACATATATACATATATATAACTTATGTGAATACCCAATAAAACTTTTAAGTCTCTAACTTCAAAATTTCCTGAGTTATCGTGAAATATTTAAACCGAATTCGTCGAAATTTCATTTTTCGTGAAAAATACCGTTATTTCGTCATTTTTTCATATTGCCTTATAGCTAATTCTAGATAATTGTGAAATCGGAGCATTATTTCGGGTAGTAAAAGTTTCTTCAGACATCAAAACAAAAAACTAAAAAGATGAGCTGATACTCCTGCCGCACAGGATACAGGTGTGCGAATCATAGCGTTTAATTTTACTTAGAATTTGAATGCAATGATAAACCATTGCATTCGAAAAAACGATTCTGAGCGAAGTTCAGTCAGATTATAATTTTCGTTTGAACTAAAAATATCAACTTAAAACAGCTATAAGTCCTATATTTAGTAAAAAAATTTAAAAACGGTTCCAAAATTTTACCACATATATATAATAGCTATGTGAACACCCAAAAAAATTTTCAAGTCTCTAACTTAAAAATTGCCCGAGTTATCGTGAAATATAGAAATTGAATTCGTCAAAATTTCATTTTTCTACCGCTTATAGTCAATATTGAGAAATTCGAAAAATGACCCAAATAAACAAGCACGTATTCAGGATCAATTTTCGGGGGGGGGGGGTAAAATTTTTTAATATATGAAGTAAAAATAAATGGTTATATTATACGTAGTTATATATCATATATGTAGTTAGTCAGGTTAGTCTGTTATATTATAAATATAAAACTACTTTAAAAATTTCGGGGTGGGGGGGTTCAACCCCTAAAACCCCCCTGGATACGGGCTTGCAAATAAAGTACCATCTACATCCACTTTTACATCTGAAACTCGCTATTGGTGAAAATCGAAGCGTTATTTCGGGTAGTGAAAGTGTTTTCAGAATATTTATAGGTACTTATGGATTCTAAGATTTTCGTTTTCCTAAAAATATCAACTTTAAACAGCTATAAAAAAAATTGAGACAATGGATTTTTATAATATTTTAGTATGATGTTAAGTAATATGTAAGTATACTTCAGTAATATTTTCAGACCAAAATACCCAAAATTAACAATTTTATCACACATTATATACGTAAAAACGTGAATTTTACGAAATATTCAAAGTCCTATATTTTGGAGAAAAATTAATTTAACGGTTCCAAAATTATACCACATATATTAGTAGCTATGTGAACATTCAAAAAAAATTTCAGGTCTCTATCTTAAAAATTGCCTGAGTTATCGTGAAATATAGAAATCGAATTCGTCGAAATTTCATTTTTCGCGAAAAATGCAGTTTTTTCGTCATTTTTTCGCCGTTTTTTCTACCGCATAGCGTCAATTTTGAGAAATTCGAAAAATGACCTAAGTAAAGTACCAAGTACGTCCACTTTGCTACCGGAAACATACCCTATTCGTGAAATTCGGAGCATTATTTCGGGTAGTATTTTTGTACACAGACATCAGACATAAAAAAAAAAAAAAAAAAAAAAACAAAAAATAATCACACATCATTGTAAAACCAATACATTCTTCGCTTCGCTCAGAATCTAAAATATCAACTAACAGGTATAAAAAGAAATTGATACTAGGCCACTAGGAATTTCTATAATATTTTGATACAATGTTTAGTAATAAGTAAATATACTTCAGTAAAATATTCAGACCTTGATGCCAAAAATTACCAATTTAATCAAACATTATTAACATAAAGACGAGAATTTTACGAAATATTCAAAGTCCTATATTTTGTAGAAAAATTAACGTTTAATTAAAACGTTGTAGATTGTAGTAGTCGAACATAACGTTTTACAGCCGAAAAACGAAAAAATTAAAATTTTTTTTTTTTCGTTCAAAATACTAGTTATTAAGAAATTCTTACGACTCAATTTTCTAAGCGTTAAAAAACAAGGAATTAATGACGAAAAAACGGTATTTTTCACGAAAACTGAAATCTCGACGAATTCAATTTCAATATTTCACGATAACTCAGGCAATTTTGAAGATAGAGATTTTTTGGGTGTTCACATAGCTACTATATATATGTGGTGAAATTTTGGATTTGTTACGTTAATTTTTCTACAAAATATAGGACTTTAAATATTTCTTAAAATTCTCGTGTTTACGTTAATAGTGTTTGATAAAATTGGCAATTTTAGTGATTAAGGTCTGAAAATTTTTATTGAAGTATAATTATGTTATATTATATCACTTAACATCATATCAAAATATTAGAATAATAGCTGTTTTAATTTGAAATTTCTGTAAAATCTATATTTAAATTATATATATATACGGATTTTTTAAAAATTTTGATTATTTAATTTTAGCTGAAAGACAATTTACATAACTCATTTCCAATTATTTGTGAATTATTACATTTACGGTTATTTTTTATAGCTGTTTAAATTATCAAAAAGAAGAGCTGATACTCTTGCCACATGGGATACAGGTGTGCACATCATAGCGTTTAATTTTAATTAGAATTTGAATGCAATGATAAACCATTGCATTTGAAAAAACTATTTTGAGCGAAATTCTGTCAGATATAGTCATTTAGGTGACAAGGGATTTTATGAGCATTTTTATAGAACTTAGAGACTTGAAAAATATATAGGGTGTTCATTTATGTCTATATGTGTGAAAAAATTTTGCGTTTTAAATATTTAATAAACATGTCAATATTTTAAAAAATACCTATATTATATTCTGACTGAACTTCGCTCAGAATCGTTTATTCGAATGCAATGGTCTATCATTGCATTCAAATTCTAATTAAAATTAAACGCTATGATTTTCACACCTGTATTCATGCGGCAGGAGTATCAGCTCTTCTATTTATATGATGATTTCAGAAATAAATAAAAAAGAAAAAAAACGACGGTCACCCATCCGCTGTCGATGCCTGGCTAGTGGCTACGATGCTTAACACCTAGGTAGCTTTCGGGAATATTACGCCGATTACGCCACACGTCTCCCATAGAGCCAGAGTTTTGTGAATGCCGTTTTTTCGTCATTTTTTACATAATATTTTCGTTTAAACTAAAAATATCAACTTTAAACAACTATAAAAAAAAAATTGAGATTAGGGACTACTCGAAATAATGCTCCGATTGTCACGAATAGCATGTTTCAGGCAAGTGGATCTAGTTGGTACTTACTACACAGCAGTTACTACACAGATACATATTATTATGTCAAATTAAAATAATATATGAAAAATAATCATGCACCTATATATTTATTCTATGAAATATAATGAGTTTACAAGTTTATTTGGTTCTTTTTTAGTCTTTTTTCATAAGTTAATCGTTTGGTTTAAAAAATAATTGTTGGCAACACTGCCCTCAACTGCCTACAACTGTACTAACTGTAGGCTTGTTGCTTTGTTGTCGGCGCTCGGCGCTTACGATTAGTCTTGGCTCTTGGCTTTTATTATTAATACTTCTTTTTTTCTTTGTGCGTCTTGAATCTTGGTAGTTTAACTTCGTATGTAATTTCGTACTTTTGAACTTTTAGCTTGTAAATATTAAATAACTCGTATTTTTCTGTTTATTGTATTGGGTGTTATATTTCGTGTTATCCTCGACTCTATCTAATCAACACCATAAATTATAATAGGTGAGTATGAAAGAAGTTAGTAGATATTATTTACTGTTTATCGTTTATGAACTATAACTATAAATTGTGATTCTTAATTCGTGAATAATATATTCATTGACAATTATGCACCATTGTGGCAAAAGCTGACAAGTGAAAAAACTATACTTTTCATTATATGGGCTTTTAAAGATTTTCAACTAATATGAAAAACATAAATAATCTTTTTTTCATATCAATTTTGATTAAAATCTGTATTTTAGTGAAAAATCAGTTAGTTTATACATATATGAATAATATTACATTAACTCAGAATTATTATTTTAAAGTACATGTTTTATTAATCAGATTATGGGCTGTATTCAAGAAATATTTAAAGCTAACTTCAGAACTAAAGTTGACTTTAAAATATTTATTTGTATACCGGAAAAAATTTTAGCCTTAAAGTCAACTTTAATTTAAAGCAGGTTCAAGATAGATTTAAATAATAGAAATTAGATAGAAATCGAAGAAACCCTTTAAATATATATGACAATGAAGAATTTTAACAAAAATTTAGGTTAAGTAAACATGTTTTGAAATTAACAAATATGTTACATAATAATTTAGTTGGGCAAACTAATATAAGTTATGTCATAACTTATAATAATACCTACATATATTTTATAATAATACACGTTATGTCATAAGTTCTCTTTTAAATCTTCTTTTTTATGCGACTGGCACATTTCAATGTGTATTGAGTGATTTAGTAAATGTTACACAACTAACTGTTTTAAGAGTTGTTAAAAATGTAACATATGAGATTGCTAATTTGTCAAGTGAATTTATTAAAATGCCTGAAACAATAGGAAACATAAGAAAAACAAAAAGTGAATTCTTTGAATTATGTGGTTTTCTTAATGTTCTTGGGTGTGTTGTGGAATTCATATTAAAATACAATCTCTTGGTGGTGATAATGGTGAGCTATATAGAAATAGAGAAACTTTTTTTTCAATAAATACCCAAGCTATATGTAATTCAGAATACAAAATTATTAATATTGAAGCAAAATGGCCTGGTTCGGTGCACGGTAGTACAGTTTTTACAAATTCATTTATATGTGCTCGGTTAAGAAATGAAGAATTTTCTGAAAGTTACTGTAAATTTTACTAAAAAAATTATGTGAATAAAATATTCATATTAACTTAATATTAAACGTATACCTAATATATTATAACTTATAAATATAACTATTTATCACATTCATAACATAATATAAAATAATTAATTAGAAAAATTTAAAATATTACAAAATAATTATTCACAACATTATTGAAATTTTTTTAGTAAAATTTGATTTTTTTTTTCATTTTTAATATCATTAGATATTTCTTTTTAAAAATATTAAATATGAAAATAATGTTTTAAAAATTTATAGTTTTCTTTAAAAATAAAATTTGTTATTTGTATCATTTATTTATTTATTTCAAAGCTCAAAAATAAGATAACATAAATATGTACAATATATAACTTTAAAATTAAAAAGAGAAGGGTCAATATTTGCTGTACACATGAGACGAATATAAGGGAAGTTTAGGTACTGAGAATGGAAGTGTGGAATATGAAAAGGGACTAAATTACAGGTAGAACATGCAGGAACTTTGAAATTAACAAGGAATATGAGTGAAAGTGAATTAATTTTATCAATTAATTAATTTTATACTTTATTTTATGACTTTAAAGACTAAATTTTGTGTTATTATTTATTATTAGGTATCTATTATTATTTATTCCTTCAATTTTATTTACTACTTGATCATTTATGTCTGTCATTTATGAAAAGCTTCCTCTCGTATTATAATATTGTTATCTATTGGTGGCTCACCATCTTTAAGTAATATGGCTATATTATGCAATACTGCTGTAGCTATTATTTTGCTTAATGTAGTTTCCATAGTAACCCTTATATAGTCATACCTATACTGAGACAAGGAAATCTACGCTTCCATATTCCAAATGTTTGCTCGATTTATCTCCTTGTCCTTATATACGAGGGCTGTTCAGAAAGTAGGTTACGTTTTTGTCTGAAGCGGCGCAGAGTGGGGGAAGCGCGGCAGTTTTGCTCGTGTCGCGAGAGCTGGTCAGTCGGCATCTAGCCCTGTAGGTGAGAGGTCGATATTACTGTTCGTTCCGTCACAGTGAGCTTTTAAAATGTGCGCCGCAATCCAAAATCCCGCGAACTGTGAAGTGCGATCGGTAATAAGGTTTTTGTGTGCAAAAGGCCACAAACCAATCGAAATTTATCGGCAACTGTGTGAAGTGTATGGGAACAAAGCAATCACTGAGGGTGGAGTTCGCCAATGGTGCATCAGATTTAAAGATGGCCGAACAAATGTTCACGACGAAGGGAAGAGTGGCCGACCGAGCATCGTGACTGATGAATTGGTTGAAAACGTGAATGCAAAAGTCCGTGAAAATCGCCGTTTCACAATAACGGAACTTTCATTATGTTTTCCACAAATTTCTCGCACTTTGTTGTACGAAATTGTTACTGACAAGCTAGGTTACCACAAATTTTGTGCCAGATGGGTCCCTAAACTTCTGACAGATCAGCACAAAAATCAGCGTATGGCTGCATCATTGGCATTGTTGGATGCTTATGACAAAGATGGCGATTCATTCCTTGACCGAATTGTTACTGGAGATGAGACTTGGGTCAAACACGTCAACTGTGAGACAAAACTGCAGTCTATGGAGTGGGGGCACACAAAGTCCCCGAAAAAACCAAGGAAATGTTTGCAAACATTGTCGGCAAGGAAGATTATGGCAACCGTTTTTTGGGACAGGAAAGGTGTAATCCTTATTGAATTTTTGGAACGTGGAGCAACAATAAACGCTGAGAGGTATTGCCAAACATTGACAAACTTGCGTAGAGCAATCCAAAACAAGCGGAGAGGAAAACTGAGTTCAAAAATTGTGCTTTTGCATGACAATGCTCGGCCTCACACGGCAAACCGCACTCAGGGAACTCTCAATGACTTCAAGTGGGAGATTTTCCCGCATCCCCCATACAGTCCTGACCTTGCGCCAAGCGACTACCATCTGTTCCCAAGGATGAAGAACTGGCTTGCGACGCAGCGCTTTGATGACGACGCAGAATTGCGGGCGGGCGTGACTGACTGGCTGACGTCTCAAGCGGCAGAATTTTATGATGATGGAATTTCGAAATTGGTTTACCGCTATGATAAATGCCTTAATTTGTTTGGTGATTATGTAGAGAAGTAGTATTTTGTTCCCTCTTTCAAATATATATGTTAAAATTTTTCTCTTGTACTTGGATTTTTTTTTATTCCAAAACGTAACCTACTTTCTGAACAGCCCTCGTATTATGTGCATAGTTATATCTATACTCAGCTGGTGTTACTGATTCACTCAGTGAGGTTAGTAAAAATCATTGACCAGCATAACCACCATCACCTAATAAGTAACTTTCAGAAAATTCTTCATTTCTTAACCGAGCACATATAAATGAATTTGTAAAAACTGTACTAACGTGTACTGAACCAGGCCATTTAGCATCAATATTAATAACTTTGTATTCTGAATTACATATAGCTTGGGTATTTATTGAAAAAAAAGTTTCTCTATTTCTATATAGCTCACCATTATCACCACCAGGAGATTGTATTTTAATATAAGTTCCATCAACACAGCCAAGAACATTAGGAAAACCACATAATTCAAAGAATCCACTTTTTGTTTTTCTTATGTTTTCTATTGTTTCAGGCATTTTAATAAATTCACTTGACAAATTAGCAATCTCATATGTTACACTTTTAACAACTCTTAAAACAGTTGGTTGTGTAACATTTACTAAATCACCCAATACACATTGAAATGTTCCAGTCTCATAAAAACAAAGAGTTATAAGAATTTGTAAAAGAGGACTTATGGCATAACTTCTATTAGTTTGCCTAACTAAATTATTATGTAACATATTTGTTAATTTCAAAACAACATGTTTACTTAACCTAATTTTTTTTTTAAATTCTTCATTGTCATATATATATTTAAAGGATGTCTTCAATTTCTATCTAATTTCTATTATTTAAAGCTACCTTGAACCAACTTTAAGGCTAAAAATTTTTCCAGTATACAAATAAATATTTTAAAGTCAACTTAAGTTCTAAAGTTAGCTTTAAATATTTCTTGAATACTACCCTAAGTGATATAAATGTAGATATCATACCTATTTCGACACTTTTTATTTTTGTAGAAAATGTAGATAACATATTATGTCAATATTTTTTAACCAATTATACCTTAATATAAAATATGCTGATGAGGTCTCTTTTTTTTAACATCGAAAGGTACAGGCCACTGTAAATTTGTGGGGCATCTATATGTGAAATGTTTGTGATTTTAGATTTTGAGCAATGCGAAGAATGTATTGGTTTTACAATTTGTGTTTTTTTTAGATTCAGAGCAAAGCAAAGGATGTATTGGTTTTACAATGTGTGTTTTTTTTAGATTCAGAGCAAAGCAAAGAATGTATTGGTTTTACAATGATGTGTGATTATTATTTTTTTTTTTTTTATGTCTGAAGACTTTTATAACCCCAAATAATGCTCTGATTTTCACGAATAGTATATGTTTTCGGTTGCAAATTAGATGTTGTTTGTACTTTATTTAGGTCATTTTTCGAATTTCTCAAAATTGATCCGATGCGACGGAAAAAAAATAATAGCAACCAGAATAATGGGCAAAATAATATTATTGAAACTAATAGCAACCATCTATAAACAAAAATTTCCATCGTAAATCTCAAAATACTTGTTTAAGCACCTCTTGGGGGTTGGCCCATCACAGATCATAGATCGCAGATCAAAGACTAAAATCTATAATGAGAATTAACCGTTAGAGGACAAAACGACGAAAAATGACAAGTAAACAGCATTATCCAATGAATTCAGTTTCAATATTTCACGATAACTCGCGTAATTTTGAAGTTAGAGACTTGAAAATTTTATTGAGTTTTCACAAAGGTTATATATGTGGTAAAATTTTGGAACCGTTACGTTAATTTTACTACAAAATATGAGACGTTGAATATTTCGTAAAATTCTCGTTTATATGTATATAATGTTTCATAAAATTGGTAATTTTTGGAATCAAGTTGTATATTTACATATTACTAAACAAAATATCAGAAAAATTTCTAGTCTCATTTTTTTTTTTTTTTTTTATAGCTGTTTAAATTTGATATTTTTAGTTAATCAAAAATATTATGAAAAAATGACAAAAAAACGGCATTATCTGACTGAATTTTGGTCAATTTTTTTTCGAATCAATTTTATGTTATATTCATCATATACATTGCATGTATCCACATGTGGCATTTTAAATTTTAGTCCAGTTTGTGTAAATGCATCTTTATAAAGCCAATAAGAAGGAATGTCTTTTATTCCTTTTTGAATCAAAAAATGTTAGTTTTATAAAGATCATACATCTTTTGTATCTTTAAGGACTAAAGTAATGAATAATAATACTGAATACTGATATTAAACAATAAACAAGATTTTTTTAATGTTCCATAGAGTATTACTCTCTGTGGTATGAATATTCTCGTTAAATTCTATAAGTAGCCATAAATCTCATAAACGATAATAATCATAATATTAAAATAGGCTATGTCTAGATACCCGAGCACTAGTGTAAATAATGTGTACCTACACAACATGATAATATTGTATTTTATCAATCTTTAATATACCGTATCATTTGTATCTATTGTGGTTAATCATCTAACCAATAACCATTTTATAATTATTGATGAATATTATTATTAATATTCATAACATAAAATACAATTTTGACATTAACATCTCACATCTGTGCTATAATAATAAGTGAATGTGGGGAAATTGTATAAACATGTGAGTTATCATATATTTCTTATATTTTGGTTAGAATATTTTATATTTATGTTATTTACCAATTATTGACACATTCATTTATTAAAATTTAAATAGATATCATCTCATAAATAGCTTATATCTCTGAATCTAATAAAGCTACAGATATATTTTGACACAAATAAAGTGTATAAGAAACAATAGATATCAATAATAATAAAAAAATAGAAAATTTTCACTTGTCAGCTTTTGCCACAATGGTACAGAATTATTATATCACAAATTTTTTTTTCATCTATAGAAATTATAAAATGAGTCAAGAAGATGATTGGAATTCGGCAGAATCAGACCCTTGCGTTCAAAATCAAATTCCACCTACACAACAGTATGAACATAAGCAATTCATACAATCAATCATAAAAGCAGATGATTTATTGATAGATATCGACATCCAAGTTGTAGGTAAGCTCATTGGAAAATATGGTATGAAAGTTAAAAGTTTGAAGAAGGCAAGTGGAGCTTTTATTTCAATCATTGATAGTGATACTGATAATGAACGAAAAATTGTAAGAATATCAGGCAACAAAAAATCTAAAGAAATTGCCCAAAAGCTTATTAATGAAATAATTACTTCAAGTCAATCAAAAAAACTTAGAAAACAAAAAATAGTAACAAATGAACCTGTTCAATCGGTAAGAAAATTTGATTGGAATCAGTCGATTCAAGAACACGTTGAAAATAACACGTTGAGTCAAGCAAATTTGGATTTACTGGAATTACAGCCTTATGATCAAAATCAACTTCCACGTCCACAAAAATATAAACATAGGAGTGTCAAACAATTTATCCCAAAAGCAGATGATTTATTTATAGCCGTCAAAGACAGAATTGCAAGTAAGATTGTTGGAAAAAATGGTATGACAATTAAAAGTTTGAAGGAGGAGAGTGGAGCTTATATTTCAATTATCAAAAATGATAATGATAAACGAAAGAGTGTAAGAATTTCTGGTGACAAAATATCAAAAGAACTTGCCCTAAAGCTTATTAATGATATAATTATTGAAAATGACACACACATAATCAAACAAGAATTAGTAACAAATGAACCTGTTCAATCATTAAGAAAATTTGATTGGAATCAGTCGATTCAAGAACACGTTGAAAATAACACGTTGAGTCAAGCAAATTTGGATTTACTAGAATTACAGCCTTATGATCAAAATCAACTTCCACATCCACAAAAATATAAAAAAAAGGGTTTCAATAAATTTAACACACAGGCAGATGATTTATTCATAGCCATTGAAGCCAGAATTGTAGGTAAGATCATTGGAAAAAATGGTATGATAATTAAAAGTTTGAAGGAGGAGAGTGGAGCTTATATTTCAATCATTGATAGTGATACTGATAATGAACGAAAATTTGTAAGAATATCAGGCAAAAAAAAATCTAAAGAAATTGCCCAAAAGCTTATTAATGAAATAATTATTGAAAATGATACACACATAATCAAACAAGGATTAGTAACAAATAAACCGGTTCAATCAATATGGAATATTGATTTGAGTCAGTTTATGCGAGAACACGTGAAAAATGGCAATAAAATGGCTACCTTGAAGCCTATTATTAAAGATTTTTATAAAGAAAATCCTGAAGTGTCCAAAATGACAAACCAGGAAGTTGAATGTTTCAGATTATCCAAAAATAACATAATGGTTACATATATTAACAAATATAACATAAAACCAATTCCTAAACCAATATCTAAATTTTCACATGTATTTAAAGACTATCCAGAAATACTAAATGAAATACAAAAGCAAAAGTTTGAAATTCCTTCACCACTGCAATGTCAGGCCTGGCCTATTATAATGAGTGGTCATGACTTAATAGCTATTGCTCAAACTGGAACTGGGAAAACTTTGGCATATTTACTTCCCGCTATAATTCATATTAATTTTCAATCGACTCCTTGTAAAAAACGAAAGGGACCATCTATATTAATTTTGGTTCCAACTAGGAAATTAGTACTACAAATTGAAAGCGAAGTATGCATACTTTTATACTATTATTATGTATAGGTAAAAGATCATTTTTTTATCTTGATCAAGCATATAGGTAAAAGTACCTATTTTAAAATAAATTTATGTAATTTTTGTAAAAACAATTAGATATTACATATTTTGTTTTAAATTTTTTCATATTTTATAGTTTTTCTATATTATATGGTAAAACAATATTAACTTTTTACTTAAAAAGTATAACCTATATTCTAAATAATTTTAAATTTTGAGCGAAGCGAAAAAATCTATTGGTTTTACAATGATGTGTGTCTTTTTTTATGTATTTAGATATTTTAACTACCTGAAATAATGCGCTGATTTTCACGAATAGTATATGTTTCCGGTTAGAAAGTGGATTATTTAGGACATCTTTCGAATTTCTAAAAAATTGACCCTATGCGATAGAAAATATTACGAAACCAAGGATTTTTCACGAAAACTGAAATTTCGATATATTCGATTTCAATATTTCACAATATGTAACACAGGCAATTTTGAACTTTTTTTACAACTGTTTAAAATTTATATTTTTAATTTAATCAAAAATCTTAGAATACAACAAAATGTATTTATTTATTTTTTTCAGTCTTTTTCAATACTACTTTTAGAAATTTTAAAAACTTTATTGACACATACTGATATGATATCTTAACGTGTTTCCTGAATATTGAAAAAATATCAATTATTAATTTTTTTTTTATAGATGTTCAAAATTTGAGTAAAATCAATATTTAAAGTATTTTTATGGATTCTTATAATATTTCATTATTTTACAAAAATGTTAAATGAAATTGATAGAGAATTTTGATAATTTATGATTTTATTTTTATAGCTGTTTAAAGTATAAGAAACAATGGAAGGGATACAGGTGTAAAGAGGACAGTGTTGAATTTTGATTAACATTTGAATGCAATGATAAATCATTACATTTGAAAAATGATTCTGAGCAAAGTACTGTCAGTTTTGTGTATTTAGGTAACTCATTTAGGGGTTTTAAGATAAATTATTTATATTGAACGTAGAGACTGATAAATGTAAAAATTTTAATCAGTACATATATTATCTGAAGAACTAAGTTCAAAATCGTTTTCACAAATATAATGATTTATCATTGCATTCAGATGTTAATCAAAATTCAACACTATTCTCTTTACACATGTTCCCTTTCCTTACTTTTTTAAGAATATAATTTATAAAAATTTATCACACTGATTTTTAAAATCCTATTAATACTTTTAAGATAACGTTACAAAGTATAGACGGATGTGCACGTTAACATCAATGCATTATGTAATACGGTAAATCGTAGATGTTTAGTGCACTTCGGCCTATATTTCAATGTTAGTTATAACGAAAACATTAACCAGTACTTTTTAAGAACTAGCATTATCTATTGCTATAAAAAAATATTTTTCAAGAATTATTAGGGATGAGGAGTTATAGAAGTTATAGGAGTAAAATTTAACAATGTATGCATGGAAATATGAATAAATAAATACCTACCATAAAAAATATGCACTTTTATAATCTATATATGTCTATATGTAATAATAGAATTTTATTTTAATAATATAATACATATTATTTTAAAATACACACTTTTTCAAATAAATAAATAAAAACTGCATTAATATAATGAGGTACTTGCAAAAATAATCTGGTTGACTGCACTGAGTATTAATAATTGGTTAATTTAAAATATATATAGGTATGTTTGTTAATATTGTGATACGAATACAACAGTGGTGTTTTAATCAAAAAAAGAGTTTTTATCCAACAGTCATTGAAATTTGTATTAAAAGTGTTTTTTATTTAAAGCGACATATTAAAATGTTAAAAATATATAATTTTACTAAAAATTATTAATAAATATTCCAAGTTTTAAATAATTACCAAAATATGCAGAAAAATAAAGAAATGTATAAATCGTCATTAAAATATAAATCAGATTTTTATATCACTTAGCTATAAATGAAATATGGACAAATATATACAAATTCTATAATTTCTCATCTCTAATTAGTATTTAAAACGTATTTAATGGTTTGAAAATTAAAAAAATTAAAAATCTAAAGTTAATACTGTTTTACTATATAAAAAATGGTGTTAGATTTAATATTTAAACTAAAAAAAAAGTATAGAATAAAATGTATAATATTTTCTACATTTGTTTTATATAAAAACAAATAAATACTTTTATTTTCAAAGATATACACTAGATCATGATAAAAAAAATATATACCCTATATATGAGTAAAAACTATTTTATAATTATTGTTTATGTTATTTAGGTTCATAAATATAATTACAAAGGAATAAAAGTTGTGAGCATTTATGATATTAAAAGAAGTTCAAGAAAGCAGAAAGAAACTTTACATAATATAGTTGAAATTGTTATTGCTACTCCAAATCATCTAAATGACTTTGTTAATAGTGGTACTATTGACTTATCTGATGTATCATTTTTGATACTTGATGGAGCTGATAGTATGTTGAACTTGGGTTTTGAACCTCAAATATGTAATTCACTACTTAAGGTTAGACTAGATAGACAAACTGTAGTAACAAGTACAACTTGGTCACGTCAAGTCAAACACCTTGCTAAAAGTTACACGACTAACCCTATTCAAGTATCGGTTGGATCATTAGATTTAATAACAGTCAATACTGTAAAACAAGATATCCTTTTACTAGAAGATGAAGAA
Organism: Tetraneura akinire; assembly: GCA_021307375.1. NCBI lineage: Eukaryota > Metazoa > Arthropoda > Insecta > Hemiptera > Aphididae > Tetraneura > Tetraneura akinire. Next base: position 964,862 of record JAIUCT010000131.1, read on the forward strand.
AAGGAAAGTTGGCTTTACAATTTTTTGAAAAACTGTAGTGCAAATGATAAAGTATGTATTATGAAAGAATTATTCAGTAGATTTAAACTTATTTTATGATTATTCTTTACTTTAGGTTATAATATTTGTAAATAAAGAAGCAACTATGAATGATATTTCAGTAAATTTATGCAAGAATGGCTATAATGTCGAGTCCATTCATACTGATTATGAACAAAGAGATCGTGAAAAGGCTTTGAAAAAATTACATAATGATGAAGTTAATATTTTAATAGCTACTAATATAGCTTCTAGTGAAATTGATATTGATGATATTAAAATCGTGATAAATTATGATTTTATAAATGATATTGAGGAATATGTGTATAGAGTAGGCCGAACAGGTGGTTCTGTTAACACTGGTTTAGTTATTACTTTAATCACAAGAAAAAATTGGAGTAAGATGACGAACAATTTTATAAAAGTAATGGAAAAATCTGGTCAAGATATACCACAAGAGTTGCATGATATAGCAAGAAACTTTGAAACTAAACAAGAAAGTGAAAGAGTCGAAGGAGATGAAAGATCATTTAAAGAAGGTAGAATATATGGAGAAAAAAGATTTTCTGGAGAAGATGGATTTGAATGCAATAGAAGAAATAATTGTTTTGGAGATACTCACTATTCTATATGATAATTGTAAATTATTTTTTATATGTATATTATAAGTATAACTGTTTATCAAGTACTAAGTATTCACTATTTATGTTTTTGCTTTTCTAATCATTTTTTAAACAATTTTTAATTTCTTTACTCATATAAATTAATTTTAATACAATAAAGATAATTCTAATAGCTTATTGAAATATATATATATATATATATTTCCAAATTTATCATAAATATTAAATTCACTATTATATACATATTTAAATATTTAATGCAATTAGGTATATTATTTAAATAAATTCCTATTTGTAAATTTTAAGACTTAAGTGTTTATTCTAAAGTTAAATTACAAATAAATTCTATAGTAATATTATTTTAATACATAATTATTATGTTCAATGTAATTAGGTATATACCTATATATGTCGTAGCCACTTTGTAAAACTGTGGCTAATTTTTATATTGTGTAATTTATTTCACTATATGGTTAACCAATTCGTGAACAAAGTGTCATACAAATCGATGTGCTTGTTTTAAAACAAATATTAAATGTAACAGACATAGCCATAATTCGTTGTCCTGTAGAAATAAATAAAAATACCTATAATGGAAATAATATTAATAAATAATAATTTTTTTTTCATTATTAATAATATAAATTATATAATTAAATATTTTGCATTAATAATATGCGTATAATTGAATTTTTCTTTTTAATTGATAATAAAAGTATATTACAATTTATTGCTTTTTTTAAGAAAAAAACTTACTCGTATAATAATATATACTACTAAATATTTCATTTAAGGAAGATTGACTGATGACGTTATCGAAGAATTCTGTAGGAGCGTGTTACTAGTATCGTAAAATATAATAATTTATATTTCTACTATGCAATGTAGTAATTAGTAATGTGCGTGGGTGAGTCAATAAATTTAAACACCTCGAAACTTATTTCCGTCACAGCTCATTCAATATTGTTCATGTATTTATTATGAAAAATCATACTATTTCTTAATTTTATTGTTTATATACTGATATGGAGTTTTTTTTATTTTATTTTAATTAATTAATAAGATATTTAATAATGAGTTTCAAAAAAATGGTGAACTTTGAATACTTATAACTTTAAAAAAATGCATGTTTCAAAAATTGGAATATGGTAGTATATTAAGAATGGTCAGCTTAATATGTATTATAAATTACAAATGTCTATATATAAACGATAATTAGTTGTGACGGAAATAAAATTACAAAATTTCAATATTCAAAGTCAATTTAACAACTTAAAATTTGAAAAAAAAATTTTTGAAATTTTTTTATTTTAAAATTATCCGTAGTACTAACATTAGGTATATTGAATATAACGATTTAAAGAAATTTCAATGACCGGTCAATCCCCCTTAAAAGATAATGGTTAGAATCCTGTACTAAAATTGTATATGTATGTTTGTTTCTATAAAAATAGTACATAATTTAAAATTTGAATATATAACTAATATATTATTATAAATTTAATATATTATATTATTATGATTTGTTCGATATATTCTAGAACATTTTACTTCATTTTACATAATTCGTTCAATATTTTCTAAAATATGTTTCTTTACGAACTGGTTAACCATATAGTGAAATAAATTACACAATATAAAATTTTACTGGCCATTTCATAAATTATTTTATTATTTCACAAAGTGGAAAAAAGATGTTCTTATTTCATAAAGTGGTCAACTTTTCATGAAATGGACGATTTCACAATGTGGCTACAGCATATATATTTAATTTGTAATTTTATGGAAATTTACTATCTACTTTATTTTTATATTAAGAAAAAAATATATATCCTATAAAAGGACATACAATTGTAATATTACAATAAATTAATTAATTAATTAATTTTACTAATTATTTACCTACTTGTTTTTATTTGAATTATGATTCTTGAAGGAAATTAGCATATAATATATGTCAAAATAAAATGATTTTACAATATTTTTAATAATAAAAAATAAATTATACTTTATATTATAATATTTTTCTATGCACAATATGATTTTATTTTTCGTCATCACTTCCATAAACTGAAGACATACCTGATACAGCTCCACAGTAAGAAGTAGTTACTAGCTTGCATAAGTTCTCGATCGGGTTCTGTCTGATTTTCATAAAGCATTAAATTATGACATTCATAAAATATTCTTGCTTCTAGAATATCGATCTAAAATGAATAATTAGTTTAAATTATGTGTTATAATAATTATACATTATGTATTATTTTTTGAAAAACAATTTAACTGAGGAAACAAAATATTTAGTGTTAAGAAATATGTGTTAATAGAAAAATTATAAAATACAGATTTTAATTATATTTTAACCTATTATAAAAATAAAATGTATTTTATATACATAGTACGAGTACTTATGAACTACCTATCTAATAAATTTGCATTTAAGATTTAACTCGTAATACTTTTATTTATAATTACATTTCGGTGATTAGAAAATACATATTTAAAATATTACAATGTTTAATTGTGACAAAATAAAAAATATTTTTGTGGAACTATAAATCTTAAATTTAACCAGTGCTTAAACGTGTACGTGATTAATATTGATAAACCTTGTATACAAATTCTTATGATGCGTGGTGCGTACACACTATATAGAGAATGTACAGCTACACAGGTAGAGCATGTGACCTCACACATAGGATAGGACAAATTAAATATTTAATCTATTCTCACGTGTTAAACCATAGCATAGAATAGATGAAATATAACAACTATATATTTAAATTAAGATAAAAATGTAAATATAAATATATATATATATATATTTTTTTTTTATTAGCACCAATTGTACCTAGGCAGCTTGTTTACCGTGAGCCATCGATCACACCTAATGTGATACCGCAAAACAATTCAATGTCCGATTCTATAGATTTAATTTCAATGGGTGGGATTATTTTTAATTTTAAGTATGACATGGTATTAAAATTATTTTATTGATATATTTTATATTTAAATACATAGAAAGTAACTTGATTTGCCACGATGCATCTTCAATTAGTACAAATAAATTAGTAGAAATTCAAACAAAAAGTTTCCATAGCATAACATCACAGACACCTTATAAAATGCTTCTTCATGCTCAACTTCATGCAAAATCTAAAAAATGTAAGGAACTTAAAAATCTCTATTAACAGTCAACAATCAATTACATCATTAACAATGTATTAACATCAATTCTATTGGACATTTTATACATCTTTGTGACTTACATCTATCTTCCAATTTATCCATAGTTATTAAAACATATTTAATAAATTTTGAAAAAACTCCACAAGGAATGACATATTCAAAGAAATTAAAACAATTAACTCTTACAATACATTTTATGGGTCCAAAAGTGTAACTTTAACTTATACAAATTTTTTAAAAATACCTACACAAAGAATTAAGAAAAATTACTAGCAGTTACGAACTAATTCCGGAAATTAATGATTTCATGTTTGAATTTGTATCATTTAAATTAACTAACTTTAATGAGGCTGACAAATAGTTCATTTTAAGTAGGTATCGATGAAATGGCGTTAAACACACTTTTATTTTATAGTACTTATACCCAAAGATTCAATTATAGGTTTTCATACAACTAATCAAAATAAAACATATGAACCAGCTAAATATGCTTTAGTTATTATGTTAGGAGGTATAAATAGTAATTGGAAACAAATAATAGCATACTATTTTGTATCTAGTGGTTGTCCATCATTTAAACTAATGGATATTTTGTATACAGTAATTAGACGAGCATAGGTTTTGATATAAATGCGATTGTTTCAGATCAAGGAACTAATTTTTTAATGTTAGCTAGAACACTTGGTGTATCTGTTGAACGTTCTTATTTCACAATAGATGGGGAAAATATAGTAGGTATATATGTTTGATATTGATACTCCTCATTTACTAAAATCTACTAGGAATAATAATAATAATAATAAACAATATAAAAATAAAATTCTATTCTCACGATAGGAAAATTGTGAATTCTAAGACCGTGGGAAAATGTATTAAATGTAATAGTGTACGAATACATGGTGATAGTTATTATCACTCTTATGATAGTGACTCTCATACTCGCATGATAGTTTAATCCTTAGATCATATACAATGGATGGAGCCACCTGGTATATTTCTCGTATATCAATTAGAAGCCAACATAACTATGGGACCTATTACATATGCGCATGCGTCACCTCTTATATATTGTGATATTTCCACATTTTCGTTCGATAAACAATAATTATATTATATTTCACCGCTTTTATTTGAAAATTGTATTTATCCAACTTATGTATGTATTTATCCAACTTATGTAATTTATTATTATTGAAAATGAATTAATAATAAATATATTTACCTATTATAAAAACAATTATTTTTTATCAGTATACTGGGTAATGCATAATGTATTTAGCATCCTTTTAAATTCCTATCAATTATTAATTTATAAAATATTTAAATGTTATATTATTATGACGTATTGTATATTTAACACTAAATTGTAAGAGTTGATCAAAAATTATATAAAACATTTCAATCGTGATTTCTTTACACATTTTAATACTTTTGAAAATTGCAATTCTCATCACTGTATCACACTACCATAAACTGCATGATACATGATTATTTTTAACGCGCATGCGCATAGCAGTCAGGTCTTATTACTATGTTGGCTTCAAACAATGTACGTATGGCTCCATCCATAGTATATGATCTAAGGTTTAATCTAATCTGTGGTTGATCTTGATAGTCACTCTCTTGATAGCACGATTTAAGATATCTTAAATCGTGTTCCGTAAGGAGCTGCAGACCGCAGGCGCGCTGCGAAATTGCGCGCACTCTTATCACATTCTCGCAGCCATGTAACAAATTGTTTTGTCATGCTCGCAGCCAAACGCCGTCTGTAGTGTAGTGCTCGTCTTAAAAGTTAAAAGAGATAATTATTATAATATTATATTAAACATAGTTATTTTACTATGATATTAAAGAGATGATAATAAATTAATAATACGATATATTCGTATCGCTTGTTTACATTTATATATTATAACTTAAGTAAATATTAATATCGTATTTTCTTTGTTCTCTAACAACGAACCGAAGTTGTAACATTCATTTTTTAACTTCTCTCTTGGAACTCGTGAGGGTGAGAATCATAATAATAATAAAATATCATAATAATTATAACTTGTGTAATGACTATAATAGATATCATAACAACGTGTAGAAAGATTATTGTTTGGAGTTATAGAATTTGTCGTCCCTCGATGCTGTTAATTGGATAGTAACACTGACGACAATGAGCATTCACGATAATTATAATGAAACAACTCCTTCTAAAGGATCGTACAAGCCAGTAATCATTGTCCACGGTTTGATGACAGGAAATGTTAGCACTATGGATTATCTAGCCACTCGCATAACCGAGGTGAGCAATTAAAATATATTATTATAATATTTAGTATGTATCAATACTATTATACTTATTATTATTACTTATTTTACTTATTATACTTTTATATAATATTTATAATAACTTTGGCTTTAATTGGATTTTATTACCATTCCAAAATTTAAAAAATTGTTTTGAATACTTTAAATTTTTTTATTCAGTAATAGGTAGGTAGTTTTAAAATTAATAATTATTTATTTTGGTATTACTTATTGTTAATGTACAGTTACATTAACTTTTTTTATAAAAGTTTATTTATTTATTATGTTGAAACTTAAAATTATATATAATTATTTTACGTTTTATTCTACAATCCACAATTTAGAATGTTAATAAGTACTTAATTATAATAATTTGATTATGAAATTAAAATACATTATTGCGATTTTTAAATATTCAACTTAATAACACAATTATCGGATAGCTAGCACCAGCAAATTATAAGTCAGCATAAATAAAATTGCTTGAAAAATATAAAAAATAATGAATTTATAATAATAAATTAACATAGTCTATTTTACAAAAACAAAACAGTCATTTTAAATATTTTTATATATTCTTTATTGTTAATTGTTATTATGATACAGGAATGAATGCAAAGATTAGAAAACTATTTAGACCATTTTCCTTCTATCTTTTTTCCATGTTGGATTAACAGAAAGTACGCTGATTTCTTAACTATATTCAGAATTAACAATTGATAAATATAATGTAATTTCAATTAATTTAGTATTGTTTAATCTTAATCTATTTTTATATGATTATCATATTGAATCATAATTATTAATTAATTTATTTGATATAGAAAATATCTAATGTAAATAACTATAATATTTAAATACTATTTTCTGAAGTATTTTTCTTATTATGGATAATAATGTTTAAAAGAAAAGGGGTTTCCTGATATATAACTAAATACATTTTATAATAGCTGATTTTTTAGTTCACTTATGTTAATGATTCAACCAATAAACTAATATTATAAAACATACGTTTTGCATTTGTTATTTATAATTATATCTATAAAATAATATTTTTATTATTTAATAATATAAAGTAAAAAATTGTACCTACATTTTTTCATATGTATCGTGTTTATAAGTTTTTATACAATTTATTGTATTAAATATATTTTGTATTTAGATTGTTAAACAATATTTTATTACTACAATAAAATGTAATAATGAACCTAACTAATAATAAATTTATATTCATTTAAATTAATAATAATTTTATTATATTCATAAATATTCTTTTATTCCATTATACATGTACGTACTTAACCAAAATGTGTAAATATGCATATTTGGTTAATGTAATATTTATAATAATTTCTTAATATGGAAAAACTTGTAAATTATTAAGATTTTTATAATATAATTTATAATAAGTGAAAAATGTATTAAACATTTATGCCATAGAATAAATGTTGATAAATGAATGTATTGATGTTATATTATATATTATAATTTATATGAATGAATTTGAAAATAAATTATTCTTTGCTGATACTATCATTGTTTACAGTTACATCCTGGTACTAAAACTTATGTCATAGACAGATTCTGTGGGCTGGCTAGTTTAGAACCAATGTGGCGGCAGACTAAGCTGTTGGCTGATGATCTATTACGCATATGTTCATTACATCCAGAAGGTGTACATGTTATAGGTAAATATAAATATGTATATATTATTATTTCATGCAAATCGCTTGTATATAGCCTGGTATAACACTTGGCAAATTTTAATAGGTTACTCCCAAGGAGGACTTTTAGCCAGAGGTATGTTAGAATCATATGGTGACAAACATAATGTTAAGACGTTTGTGTCTCTCAGTTCACCACAAGGAGGCCAATATGGTGGTAAATATTATAATTACAATTGCATGTATTTATTGTATACATATACAACTTGTCTGGCTTATTTGTTTCATGTTACAATATTTTTAGTAGTAAAAATTTATATCATACTTATTTTGTAGCTGAATGTTTTACAAAAATGTTTCCTGCGTTAACTGCACGTACTGCATATGAAATATTTTATACCAGCTTAGGTCAACATACTTTGTCCGTTGCCAACTATTGGTATGATCCTAATCATCGAGACTTGTACATTGAATATAGTGTGTACTTAGCAGTTATTGATAATATCAAAATACAAGAATCACATAGAAGCTATTCTAAACAAAAAAAGATCTTGCCGGTGTCTAGAGTTTGTGATGATGGTTTTAACGCTACTCCAACAACATCAATATTGGAAACATCTAATCTAGACACTAGTAGCAATATTATTACTCAAACCAATAATGCCAAAAAAAAAATGGAAGCTTATGTTTCTGCTGCGATAGCTGCAGTTAATAATGCTTCAATCAAAGTAGCTGAAGAGGATGTTATTGATAAAGATGATACATCTACAGCTGTACATGATGTTATGGTTAATACATTGTCTCAAGATACTCAAAGTTACTATTATGGGGATGATGATAGAATTAATAATGTCGACGCTAACATAAGAAGACTAGGTCTTACTCGATTGCAGTGGTTAATACTAATCGGTGGACCAGATGATGAGGTTATTTCACCATGGCAATCCAGGTATTTAATTTTAATATATTGTAGACATTTTTACAAAGAACAATCACATATTATATTATTTTGTTACATATAAAAAAATGTTTATTAATCATTTAAATTTTTTATTTTATTTTAACAGTCAATTTGGTGTACTAGATAGTACTGGAGGCCTGGTGCTAATGAAGGATCGGTTACAGGATATCTATAGGGTTGATGATCCTATTGGACTACGGGAATTAAATACGAATGGACGAATAATAGAGTATACAATGTCAGAAGTTGGTCACCATGAATGGCACCGTAATGAAAGGGTATTACATGAATGCATAATTGATTGGTTAGATTAATGGTTAGCCAGTATTATGCATGTTCTTAACTGTTAGTAGACATGGTTATAAAGAAGGAGAAAGAAGTTTAATAAAACAATATATTTGTATTACATAATATAATATATATTATTTATAATTATTCATGGATTTAATTTAATCAATAATTCCCTATGTTAATTATATTTTGTATTAATAATAAAAGTTAAACAAACTATTTATTAATAAATTTTTGTTACTTAATTTTTATTATAATATATTATCAATTATTTTTATCTATTAAAATTTAATATAAAAAAATAAAATGATGTAAAATGTATATTTATTAGTACTATTAACCATTCTTCTTTTAAATAATATAATTATTTATCACGGTATACCTGTATTAGATTCTAAGTTAAGCAAAGAATGTCAGGTTTTACAATGATGTGTATTTTTTTTTTTATGTTTGTAGACACCTTTAAAACTCGAAATAATGCTTCAATTTTCATGAATAGCATATGTTTCCGGTTGGAAAGTGGATGTAGTGGATATGTGTACTTTATTTAGTTCATTTACCATTTATGGCCATTTATTTATTTCTCAAAATCGACCATATATGGTAGAAAAAAACGTAGGAAAAATAATGAAATAACGGCATTTTTCACAAAAATTGAAGTGAGGATGTTAAGATCTTTGAAAAAAAAATTTATTGCATTAATTTATAACTAATACATAAAATAAAATTAACATATAAATATGTAGATACCTACCTAATTTTTTCATTAACATCAACTCCTAAATTAACACTGTCTAATATTTTTTTAAAACAATCAAAAGTATCAATAGGTTTTGGTTTATACTGAGCCAGTCTAGGCTCTCTTAATTTTGACCACTGACATTTTATATTAGTAGATGATAACGTTTTCAAATCATCAACAGAAGTTCTAAAGAAATTTCTTTATCTATTGATGTATTATGTAAGTAGGTATCTATAATAATGAATATTATATTGAATTTATCATTCAAGATAAAATTTTGAACTTATGAATTGTTTATATAAATTATTACCTATAGTAGCCAAAAAAATTTTTTAATAGGAACTTACCTATTCAATAATAAAAGTATAAAAACAACATGCTTACAGCATTAAGAATCTCCAGCTTTACAATTATGAGTAAAATTTATAATTTTATATAGAGGTTAATTCTCCATTTACTTCATGAGGCATTTCATTTATATGGAAAATTTGTATGACCAAGGCGGCTTTAATTTTTATAGTATTACCCTATAAATGGTATAATATAAAATGACCGTAATCAATCAAATCAAGTAGATATTATGAATTATAATGTACTCACTACTCGTATAATTAAGATTCTCTAAATCACAATAACTAATTTTAATAAATTAAAGTTTTATTACCATTTTGATTTTATTACATAAAATTATTTATTCACCTTCAATTGCATTTCGGGAATTTAAATTACATTTGGCATAATTAAATATATCAAGCAATGAGAGAGACATTATTAGATATCTATTTATAATTGCAAGAACAACATATTCTTATAAATATAAAAATCAGAAAAATTGATAATATATAAAACTAAAAACACAATATTAATATAATATTATAATTTATAATAATAATTAGTAATTACTATTAATAAGTAATATACCATATACCTACTAAAATTTAAAAGTACCCTGTTTAAAAGTAATAAAACTGGCAAATGTAATACAGTTTGATAGGAGAGTCCTGACTCGGTACAGTGGGGAACTCGTAGTACTATAGTGTACAGCAGCACTCTAGGTATTAATTTGTTTTGTTTTTATTTTGGTTGTGAACAATGTGTGTAGCATAGGAACGTTTCATTATTCGAGTGGAAATGAGGAATCGTTCCTATAATTGTTCCGGTATCAGACCCGTTCCTTTGGAAGGATTCGTTTACGAATGAGGAACAACCAATCAATAAGAAATATCAATATATTATCAAATCGTTCAGTGAACTAGTTCAATCAGGTGAACGATGAACGAGTTAACTAGTTCACCTAAATGAACAAAAAGTCCCATCTCTAGTCACTAATAATATTACTATAGATAAGGGTTTTTTTTAGAAGCAAAATAATTTGATATAATTTTAATTATGTTAAATAGATCAAATAGAGTGATTGATGTGAAAAGGAAAGGAATGTTAGCTAAGACGACTACATCTGGCTACATGTTGTGTAGTAATGTTTTATTTACATTGAGTAATTTATGTGTTTTGAATATTTTATATTAATTAAATATTATATAGTAATTTTTATAGTAAATTTTGTGTGTTCACATATAACAATTGTACACAACATATTGCTCCCATAAAATGTTGGTTAACTATTAGGCAATCCTGTATATTTAAATCTACCTTCATATTTAAAATAAAATATATAAACAATTTATAACAATAGAAGCATTAGAAATAAGACAGATAAACTATAATAATAATAGTAAATAAATTAAAATAAATATTAGTGTTTTTGAAATATTTAAAGAACATAGAAAAGTATAATATTGTAACAGAATTTTGAAAATTCTATTCTAAATTTAACAAGAGTAAGTATTTTAAACAAAACATAATTTTTATATTTTTATTGAAATATGAATATTTTATAAGGCATGAGGTTATATTATTATGAGGTAATTTCAAAATCTAAAAATATTATTTAGGTATTACAATTGTATGTGAAATTGCAAAATCTATTATCATTATTTTTTAAAATAAATTTAGTTTAATAATATATTAATATACATAAGAAATTTATTTAGGTCGAGATCTGATAATATATCATTTTTCACTTAGTTATATTTTTGATACCTACTATTGGCGCTAGGATATTTTTTTAGGTAGGGCCAAGTGGAGGGCAAAAATTTTTAATGGGGGCAGTAAAATATAGATAATTCATCTTATAATGAAAAAAATTCAAAGTGATAATATAACTAATATTATAATTAACGAGTTTAAACGAAAAACTTAGAACCTATATAAATATTCTTCTAATTATTTCTTAATACTAGTACAATAAAATATAATAAAAAACCCCAAAAATTTGGAAAATTCTATTAAATTTTATTGATATATATTTTGTCTCTTTTTTCTTATAATAATAGTACAAAACACAATATTCAATATTCAAATTTATTAGTAGATACACGAAATAAATTTATTAATTATAATGTTCAACATATAATTACTATTATTTTTTTGACAAATTTAATTGGGCTGGGAGAGGTCTTCATGCGCATACAACTCGATAACTAACTAACGGTCGTTCGTTGTGATGCGATTACATATATTTCAATAATCAAAATCTAAGTAAATTGCGAAATTGTGATAATATCATGATTATTATTTATTACTGCTTTTCGCAACGTGGAAATTACCACATATATTTGAACATATTTCCAAAATATTAGAAAATTCTCAAGTCTCAATTTTTTTATAGGTGTTTAAAGTTGAAATTTCAGTAAAATCATTATTTATATGAATTCTTATTATATTTCAATATTTTACAATAATGTTAAATAAAATTGATAAATTTTTTTTTTAAATTCTGAAAATTTGTTTGAAGTTCAAATACATATTACTTAACTTAGTTCTAATTAATTGTTTATGAATTATTATATTTACGATTTTTTTTTTCTGTAGCTGTTTAAATGATAAAAAGCAATGAAGGGATACTGGTGTGGAAGAAATATAGGTGTAAATTGTAAGGACCGAAAATTTTCCGTAATACTTTCCTTTCGAAAATCAATAATCTGGATTCTACTGATTTTCTCAACGCAAACGGTTTCCGACCCGAATTGGTCTTAATAGTGTCATAATTTGTGATTATTACTCATTATTTTCACTAATTGTTAAAGGAGCATACAAAAATATTAAAGGAAAAACTTAATGATTATGTTACTTTTATAAAAATTAAAAGTTAAAACCTTACAATAATATTACAATTATAAAATAAAGGTAATATTCGAGAGTATAAACAGAATAATATAAGCTATGAGATAGATAAGAATATTCTTATCTATTTCAGTGGCCATGATAACATTACAGAATATATTATAAAATGAACATAAAACATAAAATTTTAATGTTATCTGTGATAATATAAACCTTTGATGCCAACTACGAGCGGCGAACAATAAATTTTATAAATTTTAAGATTTCCAGAATTTGACATAGAGAAGTCTTGATGATATTCTATGGTGGTAGTTGTTATTGTAAAGAGAAATTAGTGATAAATGTGATAACGTAATCGGCATGTCCTATGGATATTGGATCTGAACGTGGTAAATACTTAATACTAAATGGTAAACTAAATGATATTAACTAGTGGTGTAGAACGGACAAAAATACGAGATGCAAATTGTAAATAATACACCATGATAGTTGCTTACGTTTTCGTTAAATTGATATTTTTTTTCTGATACCGACGATCACTTCCAAAAGATCGGAAGTCGCGGCAAGAGTATAATCCCAGTAGGGTGCGGCAAACAATTTCAGTAAGTACCTATTTAAATAAAAATGAAATAGATAAATTTGTTTATTAATTGTAATAACGACATATTGTGTGTAAACGTACTTTGGTTGCATCGTCATTTCCGCGAACGTTATTATATTGTGTTTATTGTTTTTAATGTAAGTAGAAAGATGACGACTTGGGAATCAATATTATAAATACGATTGTACGATATGATATTCCAACTTGCCATAAATTTTAGTACGTAATATATATGTCAATATTTTAATTAGTCGACAGTTCAACCATGAAAATCATTAATTATTAAGTTATCGTATTTTTTCTGATGATTGTTGTAGATAGGTTGAACATAAACATTAAACAGAGAGTTAAGATTAAGTAAACTATGTCTACATTCAATAAATTATCATTGTTGATGTTTATGAGACTACCATTACAATAGTAGTATTGTGAGAAAACAATTGGGTCACACATCACAGAAATTATAAACATGAAACACGAAACTATAATTGCATAAAATCGGCCAATATATTTGTATAGGGAAACACACCGAGTTTTATGCGAAAATTTTTATTTATAATTTACGAAATTTGTTATTCTGGTTTCGTTGTTTCAGTTTCATTGACATTTTTATACAGTCATGCACGTTTTAACTAAAAATATATATTAAAATTATTCATATATTATTCCTTCAATAGATTCTTATCAAAATTACTTTTACCCATGTGGTAAAATGTATTAAATTTATCTAGTTCGCTATGTAATTTATTTGTAACAACATTAGTACTATACTACTATTATGATACATTTATCGGATGTACCTAATAACGACGTTTTTTTTGTAAATTTTTTTGACTTGCCCACCACCAAAGCAAAGCAAAATCACGTCATCTTTGTCAGGCGACATTTCGAAAACTGATCATATTCTATAGTTTCCTTATTTAAGTTTCTTCAATATGTAGATCAACGCAAAACTAGTTTCTGAAACCGATTGCATAAAAAAAGTTTCATGTTAGACATTTCTCTGGTGTGCGACCCGCTTTACAACAATTTATTGTAGTAGCATAGTATTTTAAACCAAATTACACACAGCATTTTTAGTATTTTATATTTTCAACTTTTATAGATTTATAAAACCGCATTCCTTCTTTGGCAGTTAAGAAGTTATTAGATTCAACATGGAAGGTGTACCAAGGCTATATATGATCGGTCTGCCAGCCAAATATTGTGATAATGACCGAAAACCTGATTTTATATCAACCATAAATTACGTAAATATTTATTTCAGTTATTTCCACTCATTTACCACCAATACTATACATTACAATTATTTATATTATGTTAAAACATATTTATAGTAATATAATATTAGGCATTTAAAACATTTTATAAAATAACAATTTATATAGTATTTTTTTTAAAAGAAAAAAAACATTTGAAATAATATTTTTATAAGATAATAATTTAAGTACCTAGTTTAATGTATTTTTATGTATTTTACTTAGACCTTATTATAATTAATTGTGTAATTGAATTAAATTTTATATAAAAAAAATTATTATATAATTAATGAAATTTTTTTTAAATTTAATAGAAATTAAAAAAAAAAAAATACGAGCTGATACTCCTGCGGCAGCAGGTATATAGGTGTGGAAATCATAGTGTTTAATTTTAATTAGAATTTGAATGCAATGATAGACCATTACATTAAAAAATGATTCTGAGCGAAGTACAGCCAGATAATGTAGGTATTGATTAAAATTTTGATATTTTTTATTAAATATTTAAACGCAAAATTTTTTTACACATTTAGGGACCATATAGGTACACATATAGTACATAAATGAACACTTGATATTATTGTGTTGTCAAATCAAAACATGTCATATTACCATTTTATGAAAAAAAAAAAAAATTACTACAATTAATTAATAGTCACCACAATATCCCAATAAATTATATCTGTTCTAGTGATGATCAAAATATTAAATATTTTATAACAATCAATGATACACTACCGATTTCTTACAGCTAAAAACTTGGAACATTGATATTAGATGATAAAAAAATAAAAACTACAAACCACAAAATAGTAAAATACCTATATATCATTAATGTCATTGAAATTCCTGGTAGGAAGAATATTATAGTCTTTTTATATAAGAACATTTATTTATAGTAAATATTAAACAATATTTAATGACAAATATATAAACTTATGATAATTTATAACAATTAAATAAATTAAAAATAAATATCTAACACATGCATTGGTGCAACCAATGGGTGGACTTTATGATCAGAACCTCCTCCATGGACCGTATAAATGATTAAATAAATATTTTTTATATGCATCATAATAATAAACTAAATATTTTATGCATATTTGTCATTTATAGAACTTTAAAATTCCTGTCTATTTATCACTATATTGAAAATAAATGTTTATTATAATTATCTTACGGCATGATCAAACAGAGAACAAATAAAAAAGAAAATAATAAAGATTGCCATAACCTATAGTGCACTGCTAGTTATTTTTTACTTTTTTATTTAACATTTTAATTTTCCAAATTGTCCATTGCATTTGAATAATATAATATATGCACGTCATTTCTATAAGTCTATGAATATAAAATGGATATTATGATTATATATATATATATATTATCTAATATAATAAATTTATTTTAAATTGCTGTTCACACGCTGTTTTTTATTTTTCATTAGGATCTGAAGGTTTCCTCGTATTTTGATTTTTATATTATTTCAAAAATGATTCCAGTCCGCTACGGACTTTGTGAAAAAAAAATAATATTCATTAGTCCTCACAGTAGATTATAATAGTCCTCCACGGTAGTCCACCGTCTGTGTAAACGCTCTCTGTATATATAATAGAAAAATAAATGTAACGGTTCAAAAATTTTACCATAATATATATATATATATATATATATATAATACCTATCTGAATACCCTATAAAATTTTCAATTCTCTAACTTTAAAATGGCCCGAGTTATCATGAAATATTGAAATTGAATTAGTCAAAATTTCAGTTTTCGTGAATAATGCCGTTTTTTTGTAGTTTTTCCTACCGCTTAGGATCAATTTTGAGAAAGTCGAAACATGACCTAAATAAATTACCAACAACATCTACTTTCTTACCGGAAACATATGCTATTCGTGAAAATCGGAGCATTATTTTGGTTAGTAAAAGTGTCTTCGGACATAGAAACAAAAAAACAAAAATCGCACATTATTGAAAAACCAATACATTCTTTGCTTTGCTCAGAATCTAAAAAACATATTTAAAGTTTATAATTTTATTCTAATATAAAAATCATGAAATGTGTAATTTGAATAGTCTAATTATATAAATAATATAGTATTATTTAAGTTGTATTAAAATATTAATAATTTAGTAGGTTATTTATATATATTAAAAGTTTTTAATTAGGTAATCAAAGTAATTATTTTAAAGAAAAATTATAATATTACCTATATAAATAAATTTTAGTATATTATATTTTAAAATTAAACCTAATATTAGAAAACTATTATTTATGTTGTATTATTATGTGTGTTTGGAAATGATTTTTATTATAAAAACTGTTCTTCAATAATATATTTTAAGTGCTAATGTTTATATTTTATAGGTACATTATTGTGTTTTTGTATAATTTATGTTTAATGTTTTATCTTTTATACAGCATATACGAAAATCATATGATCGAGATCCAAGTTTATATTCTACTGACATAGATACACTGCAGGAACTTAGACTATCTGCTATGGAAGCAGTGAAATCACCAGTTTGTTCAGTAAATGAGTGTACAATTTTAAAACGTTACTATGCAAATCTTGTTCGATTAGTTGAAAAATTTCCTAGACTATTGCAGCAACAAGATTCTTATAGTGATGAGGCTAAAATGGCCCGGCCAACTCCATTATTGACATTTACATGGTGAGTATTTTATTATTTATATATCATTTGTTCAAATTAATATAAAATATGTAAATAATTATTATATAATATTATAATTGGTGTTTGAAACGGAGTGTATTATTACATTTATAACATATAAAGTATGTGGCATTAGCATAGGCGTAACTTCGTCATTTTTTATAGGGCAAATTATAAATATTTTAATAAAAATGTAAATTTTGATATAGGTAATATTAATAAAGTGGTGCGCTTTAAGCTTATTCTTTATAAATTGTGAGAACATTATAATTCTATATACTCTTTAATTTAACTATATAGGTTCACCAAATGATAAAATTATATAGAACTATATTCATTTTATTAAATTACAAAATTATTAAAAACTATATACATAAATTTCAATCCATACAAAACATCCTTGGAGTAGATAATCTTTAAAATTATATTTTAAGAATCAAAATTCTTTTTTAAGACTTACATAAGTTAAATAGTTATTTATTATTATAATTTTAAAACTTGATTAAAAAATCAAGAGGAGCAATTATCGTCTTACCATTTTACGTCTAAGAGCACTAGTAATTTAAGGTCATGTCACAAATTTCTACAATTTCAAATTGAAATATTATACCTATATTATATTATTATATCGAGTACTGATCCAATGAAATATAAATCTACAAATGTTTATTTGGAAAACATTTCACTTATATATTTCTATTGTATTTTCCTATTAGATAGATCAATTCAAATGAGTTCAGATTATAATTTTTATATATAATTAAAATAAAACATATTAAATTCATATTTATTATTTTAAGTTTTTATTCATAATGAAATATAAAATACACACATTGCATTTTGAATATTTGTTTTACAAAATTACCCATCGGCGATCAGCCATTACTATTACAATGTATATAATAATACAATAAAACTGAAAATGTACCCAAGATAGATGTGAAACGTAGTAATATGTAACTAAAGTGCCTTCAGTTTAATTTCCTTAAAATATCCTCTGGTTTGAAGCTTGAAATATTTCACAAAATAATGAAATATATATTTTTTACACTTTTACAATTTATTTGACGATATTGTTAAATAAATAAATGTCACATCATTTCATAGAGTAACTTAGATAATCTACATTAATTTGAAAGAAAACTATTACTAATAACTAATATACAACCACTATAATGTCGCCAACAATTATCACATTGATGACTTACCTAATTATTATTCAGAGATTTTTATTTTCATTAAGGTTCAGGACTTATAGCATTTTTATACTTTGGTTATTTATTGTAAAATAAGTATATAAGTAGCATTATTTGATATAAATTAATTTTTTGATAACATATCAGATCTAAAATTTGAATTGGTATATTTTTTCATATTTCATAGATTTTATAGTAAAAGTTAATTTTCTACTTTTTAAATTCCTTTTTGCATCTTTTGACACATTTTCCAAATTATAAACACATTTTATTAATTAAAAAGATAAATATAATTTATAATTATTCAATCTTTTTGATCAAAAAACCTTGATCAACATTATGTGAATTTATAATATATGTAAGTATCTATTTACATTAAAACTAACTAAAATAATAAACATTTTTTTTTAACAAAATTTTTATATAAAATAAACAATTATATATCTACAATCTACTTGAAAATAATGATCAAATATTTATCTATTTTTATATAATATGTATATACTACTATTTAAAATAAAAAAGAAATAAATATTAAAAATTGAAATTATAGTACATTTATATTAATAAATATGATTAACTACATTGTTTCTTTTATGTATAGGAAACGAGCTCTTGGTGGCAAGATGAATAATCAACGGCAAATGAGAAACAAAGATACTGATTTATTAGCTATTGACATCGGAAATATAGGATATGAGATGCGTTGTGTACTATATAATATTGGTGCGGCACACAGCCGATTAGCTGCTGCACAGGACAGATCGCCTCCTTTAGTATCCCCTAGTACATCAACCACAGCTGAAACTGAATCTTCATCGAATACAGCTCTTAAAATAGCTTGTACACATTTGCAATGTGCTGCTTGGGCATTTCAGGTATTTAGAATTATTAGCAGGATAAAATGCTGGTTAGCAAAATCTTTTAATGGTTTGATAAATAAAATATTACTTGTAAAATAATATATCAAAGAATATACCTATCTACATATTATATATTTTTTAAATTATTTTATTTATTATTATTAATTTAATATTAACTTGTAAATTAGATTATATTAATTATATTATATATAATTCTATATTATTAAATGTTCATATAAATGTTTAATATTTTAATTTTATTGGGGCTTGGTTTTTCAATCATTTTGTCATTCGTAAAATAAACTTTTTAAGGAAAAAACTTTGGAATAAAACAAAATATTTTTATGAGTGTTTTTCAATACAAATTTATTCTAGAAATTGTTACCTAGTGAAAAACATTATTTGGTACATAAATCACGGTTATCTTTATGATATTTATTTATATACTAAATTAGTGGTTTTGATAGACAGAAGTATTATTAAATTATGGGTGAAATTGTATATATATTTATTTAATTTTCATTGGTCAAAATTATTGTCATTATTATTAATATAATACATTTAGATGATAATAACCAAACGTCTGATTATTAGATATTAATAATTATTATTTATTTATGCAAAACAGGCCACAGCCCAAAGTACAGAATAACTTAATATATTTTTTTATTTTATAATAGTATACTGATATATACAGATAAAGAACACTGTGTTAATTAAATAAAAAATATAGGTTCTCATACATCATCCTATAAATTGGCCGATTACGGGATTAATTAGTGGTGTAAATTAGTACAAAGAAAGGATATATTGAACATGAAAGAAAACAAGTAGTTTTTTAATTAATTTGGCTAAGAATTACAGAACAGTCAATAAATCCGCTGAGAAGCTTCCGTAGAAACATTTGATTAAATATAACGTGTCTATCAGCCAAAGACTGTAGACCTAATCTCAACAATACTGGCTCATAGTTGTGAGGACTATAATCAATTTTTAATATATTAGCAGAAAAATATAAAAAATTGTGTTGTACTCTTTAATTTGATATCTATTATTTACAGTAAGCGGATCCCAAATAACAGCAACATATTCCAAGATAGTATCTAACTAGAACTTTTATATGAGCCATCAATTTAAACTCCTTACAAATTATCAACTATTCTTAATATAATAATTTATCCTGTTTGTGTTTATAGTAAAATGATTAAAAAAATAGTTTAAATAAATAAATTAATAAAATAAATGATTAAATAATATAAATTATTTTAAAATCAAAATTTTAAGTAGGTGATGTATTTAAACTTGTTATTACTTATTTATCAGATTGTTAAGTTATTTGAAAATTTTTATAGTTTAAAACTTAAAATAACTACTTCTGTTGAGATTTTAAATTTTACTCTAATAGTCATGCTCATCATAGAGTAATATGAGCAACTCTTGTGAATTATAATATATACTTGACGTTGATGATTTATCATTGCCATCAATATAAAATAAAAATCCATTAACTTTAATTTAAGTAGAATATTTGTGTATTATAATATTATAAATAAATATATATAATTTATTTAAGATATAATTATATATTTTATTTACAGCAATTACTTGGTGGCTCTGGTGAAACAAATAGTGAACATTCCAAATGGCACCATAGACAGAAACCATTTGTTACAACCCGTGCTGTTTTAGAGTTCGCATATAATGTAACTTTAGCACAAGCACAAGAATGTATATTGGAAAAAAGCATGATGGATGGCAGAAAACCTCTTATAATAGGTACTTAAATTAATGTGTATATAGTAACATAATAAGTAATATAGTATAATGTATATTATGCAAAAGTTAATATTTAAATAAAATTAAAATACACTGTATAAATTATTTATAAGGTATCAATTACTCAATTATGAATATATTTTATGGTCACATTCCAAAAGTGTTGGTAATTATTTTGGAAAATTAATTTAAAAAAAAAAATAACAATTTATATATTTAAAACTTTAAACTGTCTATAATGTTCACATGCATAACATTGTAGGAAAATGTAAAAAAATAATTGTATCCCAACTTTTCAATTTATGTCATATGCCAATTTTTCTAATTAATTAACTTGTTAAAATTATAAACAATATTTTAAACACTTAAATTTATATTTTGTTAAGAAATGTATACTTTTAATACATTTAGTTTAATAATTAAAAGTATGGGTTACACTTTGTTTATCTCTCTCAGTTTGATTTTACATAATATTAAGTATATTATGAATAATTTGAAATATTATTGCTTATTTTAATGTTAAATTTTTTTTGATATGGAATAATTAGGAATCTTTTACATGTATTTATCTTAGAACATCATATATATCCAGAAAATAATCAAATATATGAGTTCTTATTTTATAAAAAGTTGAAATTATTTAACTAAGAATTTATATTAGAATTGAAAACTTAATATCATTATTAAGTACATATTAATTTTTATTTTTTAATCATAAATAGACAGTCTTATAAATCCTTAAATTATTATGATTATATATTTATTTTTTTGCTACATACAATTAATTGTGTTATGTATTTAAAGATTGTTAAAATACTAAATAAATTTGAGTTCACCAAAAATCATGGTTAAATATCATTAAAAATTAAAAATGTAAATTTCCAAAATATATAAAATAAAATATGAAATTTAGAATCCTTGATAATTTATAAAATAAATTTAGAACTTATTCTGCTATTATTATCTGTAATCAATTAATAAATACTATACAAGTAGACTCCAGCCTTAATGCAAAATATGTTTCCTTTTTCTGCTTTATATAAATATTTTATAATAATATATTGATAATATAACATAAAAAATTGCTATCTGTAAAATGTAGATTTTATGAATTCAGTGTAAATAAATTTTCTTAATATATTTTCACTAATTTTTTGGTGTCTGAGATGAATTTCTTTAATACAGTTTTATTTCTGAATTTTTATTTTAATGTTTATGTTACTGTTAATATGCATAATAACTGGTAATTATACATAATAAGTAGAGTGTTTGGTTAATATGATAAATTATTTATGATTTTCTAAATTTCTTATATTAACCAGTTATTATGAATAATATTAATAATTATCAATAATCATTGACTCCGGTGATTGATGAATATAATAAATTTTTCATATTTTTATAAAATGATCATTCTAACTATTATATAAAATTATCACTAATCTTTAAATTATAAATTGTATGTAATTATATATATATTATATATATTTTTTTTTTTTTTTTGTGTATTTATTTGTTAATTTAGCTAAAGTATCAGCTATGATATGCGAGTATTTTGCTGGAGCTATAGATGCAGTACGCCGAGTAGAATGTGAACCTTCTTGTGTGAGCGTCAAACGGCTTGAGGTATTCTACTTATTCATGTGTACTATTTTATTTTATATAATTGAATGATTATTGACTATATTACAGAAGTGGCGATTGTACTCTGAATTTAAATGCAGATATTATGGAGCCATAACAGCCCTCTTTCAAGGTCAACATGTCCAAGATCAACTGCAGCAAATGGGAACCAGAGTATCATATTATCGTAGAGCTGTTAATTTATTGGGTAGAGCTAGTCAGATATCGGAAAGCGGTATTAAAACGACATCAACCACAAAGGATTATGATTCAGCAGATGACGAATACTATTATTACTTTGATTTAAAAGATAGAAGTCCTGATAGGGGTTTATCTGCAGCTACTAAAGTAAGACCACCAAGAAAAAAACATTTAATTAAATTTACTTTATACTTACACATGACTGGTTGATGGGAGAATTTATTAATTACCTTTTTTAGAAAAAACAATATTAATTTTTATGTTAAAATTAATATTATATTACGAGTATACCTGTTTTTTATTTAAATTGAATTATTAATATGTTTTTAAGTACCTATAATTAAAATAATTGGCATTTAATATACTTATACTATATCTTTTATACACAATATTAATATAATTGATGGTGTTTTGTAGAAAGGGCATAACCTACAATTTACAAATTTTTCAGGGAACACTAAAAACAGTGCAGAAAATACAGTTTTAATGAAAACAATTTTTAAATTCAATTTTTGGAAAATAGATATAGTAAGGAAATATAAAGTTAATAATATCATAGAATATTATTGTAATTGTCACTTAAAAAATTTATATGTGAGTTAGTGCTCTTCTTGTGTTTTTAATTTTCATGTTTTTTTTTATTTTAGTAATTATTTATAGGTTGCGCCCTTCTTGCTTAATGTGAATTGTGTATAATCATGGTACACACCAGGGGTGGTTCCAGGGGGGCCAAGGGACCACGGCCCCCCAGGACCATATTTAAAAAATTGCATACTGCTAAAAACAAAATTACATTATTATGTATAATTATGGTAGTAAAAATTTGTGTTTTTTTGTTATAAAGTTATCCCAAAATTTTGATTAGACACCTCCCCCCCCAACCAAGTCTCTGGAACCGCCCCTGGTACACACGAGATACCAATATCATTATTATTATTTTACTGCAAAAATTGTTACATAACTAATCAAACGCGTTGTTATCGTATTTTGTATGTAATGAACTGACGATTTGATTATATTAACCTAACCATTTAATAATAATAATAAAATTATTACGTTAATGTAAAATATGTCAAATTATCATTTGGTGCAAAACATATAGTGCGGGGTGGGGCACCTTATTTGGAAAAGTTCCAAAATTTAAAATCAAGTTTAAGTTTTTTGAAATAAGTTTGTATACCAAAAAAAAAAAAAATGAATTACTAAAATACACCATATTATTAAAATCATAAACATTAATTATTATACTTGTAATAACATTTATAAACACATTTTCTTGAAAATATGAAAAACTTGAATTTTATTCTTAAAATTTCTCATACTAAAGTTTTAAAATATAATTTTTTTTAAGATAAACAATATTTTAGTTTTTAATTTTGGCACGCATGCCATAGGTTCGCCGCTCCTGGTATAGTGTTAAAAGTATGGTATTCGCCCTTTCTACGTTTCAAATTAAAATTTTTTATTAAAATATGGGCGTATGTGTTTACTATTTTTGTTAAAGTAAAATACTTATTTCATGTTTATACCATTATTACAGATTATAATCCTGATTTTTCTGAAAATTTTGATACCAAAAAGTTGATTTTTTGGGGGGGGGGGTTACAACCTTTCTACAAAACGCCGTCGAATTATAATTATATTAATATTACCAATATATTATATAATTATAATTTTTATATATAAATATATATATATGTGATAAAGTTTTGGAGGTTTTACGTTAATTGTTTTATAAAATATAGTACTTTGTATATTTCCTAGAATTCTTGTTTATATCTATACCTATAATGTTTGATAAAATTGACAATTTTTGGTTTGACGACCTGAAATTTTATTGAAGTTTCCTCATATAATGCTTGACGTGCTGTCAAAATATTAGAAATTGGACATACTCAATTCTTTTTATAACTGTTTATTGGTGATATTTTTAGTACATTTGAAAATCTAAGAATTCATATTAGTATTTTTCTTATTATTTATAAATTATAATTATATAATATATAATTATTATGATTAATAAAAAAGACAACTTTTGAAAAATGTTGTAAATTTTATTGAAGCTTAAATACATATTAATTTACTCAGTTCCAAATAATTGTGAATATTTTATTTACGATTTTATTTTGTAGCTGTCTATAGGATAAAAAGAAGAACTTATACTGCTGTGGAAAAGGATACAGGTCTAATAAGAAAATTTTAAAATTTTGATTAAATTTCAATCGAAAAAATGAAGTATTGTGAGATTTGAGTATTTAGGTGACTTATTTAGAGGTTTTATGGGCATTTATATTGAATATAGAGACTACATAGTATGAATGTAAAAATTTTAATCAATACATATATCATGACAAATTTAATTCACATACTTTATCTGATGGAATTCGCTTAATATCGTTTCTCGAATGTATTGAGTTACCATTGTATTCAAATTTTAATCAAAATTTAACACTATCCTCTTTAGACCTGTATACCTTCCATAGCAATACCAGCTCGTCTTTTTACAATTAGTAATTAAAATATTTAAAATAAATTAAGTAAAGGAAGATTATTAGTAGGTTTTTTTATTAATTATTTATATAGTTTTAAATTTATAAATTATTTGTTGGTATACTCTTTCGTTAATAAACATTTAAAAATAAAAAATGAATAATTTTAATCCAATGTTTTACATAAAATAACTAACAGTATTGTGTTAATAGGAATTTGAAATGAGAAGTGATACATTATCTTTTGCTATGGATGTAGCTGCAGCTAAGTGGAGAGCTGCAAAGTCAGAAAATGAGCTTATATACCATGAACATGTTGTTCCTGTATTATCAGATGATGATGATAATGATTGTTTAGGAAATAATTCGTCATTAAAAACAGATGGTCAACAGTTGGATCGTGTCAAAGGTGCATCTCTGGTCAAGCCTATAGGATTTGGAGTTGATGATCCTGAGCTATTAGCTATCACTATTACTACTCATAATAAGGGGATAAATACTACTACATTGTTCAAGGACTTAGTACCTGCAGCCACTCGTCATCGAGCCACTATATATCGGTTAGTAGTAAAAAAAAAAAAAAAAAAAAAAAAATGCAATGTTAAACGCATATCTACACGCCAACACTCTGTATATAATCGTTTCGTTCTGCTATTTTATTTTACACGCACGTTGTTTATATTATTGTATATTATATTTGTTATTGTAATATTAGTTTCAATAAAGATATATTTATATTATATTGTTGTGAGTGTTTTATAGTAAACCCACAATACTAACAACTAACTAATACTAACAATATTATTATTCAATTAGAACTGAAAAATGTAACATGGAAACAGAAGTGCGTTCAAAATGCCAGATTGCAGATGATCAACTGACCAAATTTATGGACACCTTACATCTTGAGTGTTTAGAAATGTACAAAGACAATAGTAGTGGATTTAGTTATGATGAAGAGGGGAAGAGTAATGTTGCAGAACTTCCACAGGTATACATTTATTTAATATATGTATTTATGTTGGTTGTTATTAAATGTGTATTACTTTATATTTGTGATTATGGCAAAAATAAAGCAATTAGTCAATTGTTGTGCTACATATCAAGCAATGGTACAAAAAAATGAACAAGAAACAAATGGCACAATATTTACTACTGAGGAATTGGACCAGTTGGACATTGACATGGCTCGATTATCATCTGCGGTTCAAGCTGTAGACAGTATGTTGGATGAAATTGATCAACTTTTAAAGGTATTTTTTACTTACCAATTAGATAACAAAAAATACTGTAAAATTAATTTTAATTTTACTTATTACTATTTATAGGGTACCTATAATTATTATAATAATTACCATAATAATTTTTTAAACTTTAATCGGATTGATTATTACTTTATTAGATTCTGAGTGTAGCAAAGAATGTATTGGTTTTACAATAACGTGTGTCTTTTTTTTTTTTTTTAAGTATGAAGACACTTTTACTACTCGAAATGCTCCGATTATCACGAATAGAATATGTTTCCGGTAGGAAAGTGGATGTAGTTGGTACTTAAATTAAGTCATTTTTCGAATTTCTCAAAATTGACCCTATGCGTTAGAAAAAACGACAATATATTAATTATTACCTACATTATCTGACTGAACTTCGCTCAGAATGGTTTTTTCGAATGCAATGGTTTATCATTTATTATTGGTTTAAATATATAGAATATAAAAATTTATTTTTTATTTTTATCTATGTAAAATTAAATGTTATAACTTACAGATTCTAAATATTTTAAAAAAATATATATAAAAACATAAAAACTGAGCAAATATTGAGCATAGAGCATTGTAAGATAAAATAATCACATTTTATGTGAATAACTAATAAGATACTTAGGTAATTTTGATATTTTAATTTAAAAAATTAAATTATTTATTATATTACTATAATTACCTACTATAATGTAATATACTAATATAAAACAAATGAATAGTTGATAATGTGGTTTTATAATGTGTAAACCATAAATCAATGAATTATAATTTGTATTAAATAATTTTAAACAAAATACACACTCACACACAATATATATATATATATATATATATATTATATACAAATTTTAAATACATTTTTAATACAAAATATTTAGGTAATAAATTTTCAAGTATAAAATTATATATTTTTTATCATTCTTTTATGATTTAAAATAAATATTTTTCATAAAAAAATATGATTTTACTAATATAATTAATTATTTATTTATTTACATTGATGTTTTTCTTTTAATGCGGATTAATAAAAGACCGAAGAACAGGGCAATTCAGAGTATCAGCGCACAGTGGGTCAACCATTTGACTATTCAACTGTTCGGATGCGAGAATTACGTCGAGAAGCTTCCCGTTATCGAGAAGCACATACTGGCCGAGCTCGTGATAGTTGGATAACATTGAGTCAAGCAGTTCGAAATCGTCGATGTCGGGATCTAGAATTGTTAGCACTACCACCAGATGAACTTGCGGCTCGATTACCTCCAATTCGACCTATGAAAAATTCTATTGCAGCTGAAGTTGCTGCTATTGGTGCTATGGATTCATCATCCTCTTTCGAAATTGCTTGTGAATATTACTTGTCTATTTAATTTAATTTGAAGTGTTGAAAAATATAATGGTATTTATCTGTGTAATTATGATATTTGTAGCGCATTCGGAAGAGTCGCCAGACAAAAATATTGACTCTAAAATAGATGAAAATAATGGTGGACGATTACGACAGCTACAGCGAGAATCGATAGAGCGTTTGGATCGGCTTAACATAGTAGTTGAAAAGATGCGAGAAGTGAAAGAGCAAAGACAAACACTTTTGATCCGTCTTCGAGACGAGATGGACAAAGAAGATAGAAATGCCTTACTAACAGGTCAGGATGATACTGATGTACTTGGAGAAATACGAGGATCCGAGGAAGACATTACTGAAGCTGTGAAAAAAAAGTTAAACGACTTGTATGGGAACTTGGTATGTATAAACACAAATTTAAAATATACATTTAAAATTAGTTTTTAAATAATAAAATCTATATTAACGATAATATAATAAATTAAAATATATAGGTAGTTTTCTGGTATCTATTATGTATAGTATTATATTCCGAATTGTATTTTGACATACAATTTCTCATATATTGTGAAAAATAATTATTGTGAGAATCAATTTTGAATAAGTTTTATTTTTAAAACTTTAATACAATATAATATGTAAATAATACAATATAATATGTAAATAATA
>JAIUCT010000131.1:993827-1035738 GCA_021307375.1 Tetraneura akinire
TAATACAATATAATATGTAAATAATACAATATAATATGTAAATAATAATTATATAATTATTATTAATATGTATAATATGTATTGTATACTAGAAATTCCACTAGGTTTGTCCCTATCAATAATTTGGTCTATGGCAAATATTTAAAATTTTGTTTTTAAAATGTATAAAAACAAGTTTTATTTTACATTATTATAAATTTTTTTTACTATTTAAAATATAAATAAAATAAAAAAAATTGTTTTCGTATTAATTAAAATTTTGAGATTGCCAAATTATAGATTTTTTAAAAAAATGTAATAGTTAAATTATTAATTTCTATAAAGCAGTGACGTGGCGAATGAGGTGATTAAGAGGCAATTGCTTCTAAATTTTTTGGGGTGGTGGGTGGTCCCTGGTTTTTAAGTTGTAATTTGGTGTGTTAAAATGAAGAATATGATATTATAATGAATATTTTTAATCATAATAGTAATCTATACTAAAAATTGAAAAAATTGAAAAAATAAAAAAATTTTTGTAGACAAATGACGAAAAAACATTTTTCTTTCAATGAATTTGACTCATCATGATTATAATAGTAACCATAGTGATAATATAATTATTATTGAATCTAATAGCAACCAAAATAATAATATTGAAACCAATAGCAACCAAATTAATATTATTCAAATTAATGGCAACAATCTATAAACAAAAATTTCCATCGTAAATTTCATAATACTTAGTTGAACACCACTTGGGGTTGGACCTATCACTTTTTAACTTAACTTATCTTCTGACCATAGGCCTAATATATCTCTGTAACAAATTTCGTCGCAATTGGTCCAGTCATTTAGTAATTCATAAAAGGCAATCAGAAATTTAATTATATTATATTTATAATATATAATATTATATAATATAAATATATATATGTATATATATATATATTTCATTAATAAATTAATGCTTAACGTGTATGTACCTGTAAAGTGTATTTCAATATCTCAATCTCAAGACTTAATTTTTTTTTATATGTGTTTATAGTTGAAATTTTAGTAAAATTAATATTTAAAGTAATTTATATGGATTCTTCCTATTATATTTCAATACTTTAGAACAATGATAAATAAAATTGACAAAAAATTTTATGATATGGGCATTTATTTTGAACTTGAAAATTTTATAGGGTGTTCATTTATGTACTATATGTGTACCTATATGGTCCCTATATATTATGTAATACAATTTTGCGTTTTAAATATTTAATAAAAAATGTTTAAAATTTAATCAATACCTATATTATCTAACTGAACTTCGCTCAGAATGGTTTTTTTCGAATGCAATGGTTTATCATTGTATTCAAATTCTAATTAAAATTAAGCACTATGATTTGCACACCTATATCCCTGCAGCAGGAGTATCCCTTCCCTTGCTTTTTTAAAATAATAAAAACATTTTTCATAATAGATTAAAATGTAATTAATTTAAAAATAAAATTATATTATAAAATTATTATAAATTATATATATTATTATAAAATAAATAAAAAAATTAATTGAAGAATAAAAAATAGATGCGACACCCAATATAATATTAAACATATATGTGTAAAATATGTATGTACATATTATGTATTATACTAAAAATACAATTTATTATTACTACTTTTACTTTACTTAATTACTTATATATTATGTTTTATAAATATAAAAGTTAATTGTATTAATTATGGATCTAGGAAAAAATATCCAGATAAAAATATCCAAGTATAATATATCCAATAAAAAATAACCAGTGGAAAATATATCCAATGAAAAAATAACCAGTGAAAAAATAACCACTGGAATATATTATATTCAGTGTAAAATGATATATTTAACCATATACGATAGTACAACTATTATCTACTTATTCGTTGTAATGTTTTTGGAAATTACCAATTACTTATTAGATTATAAATAAATGTAATAATATAACAAATTGACCGATTCACAGATTATAATATGTAGGTATATTATAGCCATTTGTCATTATACCTAAGTATATAATAATATTATAGGTAGGCATCTGACATGAGATTCAAACGCATATAATGTTACGTTTTATTGATTGCGGATATTTATTCCTCGGGTAATTTTTCCACTGGTTATTTTTTCTTTGGGCATTTATTCCTCGGATATTTTATCTGTAGGATATTTTGTCTATCGGTCTTTTTTTCTGCGGATATTTTTTTAAGGATATTTTTTCCGACGCCCATTAATTATGTCAATTTATTCATTTTTATATAAATATAAAATCTATAGAGTTTAGTCTATATAATTAATTTAAGTAAATTATCAATTTTCTTTCTTAAACAACAAAATATTGTAAAATAACAAAAAATCAGAATTGCAATTTAAATAATTAAAAATAGCACTAAACATTAAAAATTCCCAAAATATGTTAAAAAAAAACTTTAATATAATATGTGAAAAATTGTATGTTAAAAACAATTTAATAGAATACTTTATTATTTTTATGTGTTAATTATGTGATGATTATTGATATATGTGATGTATTAATAAATCCTACATAAATTGTGTAATTTCCACGTGTTTTATAGTGTTATTAATATTCATACTTTTTTATTACTAAAATATGTTGAAATGATTAAATCTGTATAAATGTGGTTAAAATCTAAGTATGCTACGACGTGTTCACTGTGCGTCTACAAATGCTCTCTAAATAATCACACATTAATCAGATATGTTTCATTAGTGCGTATAGCTAAACTCCTCATGTTATTTTTTTGCTCGTTCCTTCTAGGACAGTGGTTCCCAATTTAATAAAACAAATAATAAATTAAATTTTTTTTTTTTTAATAATATTTTTAATGTATGTTTTATCTTATTATATTTCAGTATTTCACACAAATTTATAATTCATAAATTATTTAAATTATAAATTAATGATAAATTGGCATGTCTGCGGTGGCACGATCAAGGAAAACCGGTGATTCTATTAATATTTTATAGTGTCATAGTCAACTGTATTTGTTTATTCTTATAAATTTATAATAAACAACCTGACCCTCCGCACTGGACTGCCGAAACTGGAACCGCACACCATGACTAGTTTGAGATACAATTACAAAAAAGCGTCGCCACCACTGTGCCAATTTATCTGACAACGACTGTACCTACTTAATTTTTATTAAATACCATTTTATTATTATGCTTTCACACACACAAATGTAATTAATATTAACATTATTATTTTATTAATTTTTATTAATGATTTCAAATGTGTAAAAAAAAGGTGAATTTAATCGAGCGAAACCTAACAGCTCAAGTTAAAGTACTGGATGCAGTAAGAACAGCATATACACAAACAGCATCCGAACGTCGAGCTTACACTAATGCCATTCAACGACGCCAAACTCTAGTGTCATCTTTATTGGAAGCTTACGAAAATTATATGGTTGCAAATGGAGAAACATCATTGACAACTAGTAATGAAAGTATAACGACCTCATCGATCAGTGGAATACTCCCAGATGCAATTTTAGTTGAACGTTGCGCAAAGGGTTTAGATTTTTATCAGCGAATGCTTACTAATGTGTCTAAACTATTGCAGCGTGTTAAAGGTACATTGTACATTGTACATATGTTATTAATTAAGGTGGTTATAGTAGAAAATAAGAATATATATTTTTAAATATATTATAGCAGTTAAAGGTATAAATATTTTTAATAATTATGAAAAAAAGTTTCACTTTAAATTTAATATAAATATCATTAAACAAAATAATAAATAAAAATATTAAATTGAAAATTGAAGTAAAAAACAAGTAAACGTACACTTTGTTAATCATTTTGTATTCAAAATTTTATATTTTAATTTATAATTTTGTAATATTTCCAAGTCATTGGTCTATATTTATTTTATTGTAAAATAAGTAAAATCAAATTATCCATTATTTTTAGTAGTTTTACCAAGTTCAATAGAAAAGTATTCGAAAATTAAAAAATGAGTTAGGTTAAATGCAAACAAGATGCAATTCTCTTTTGAGAGGATACCTAATTTATTTTTGGACCATTTATTTCTATTAAAAAAAGTGTCTTTATACATACATATAAAAATAAATCATTTTGTAAATTCAATACATTCCTTGATTTGTTCAGAACTTAAAAATTACAAATCTTTATTCATAAATTGATTTTATGTTATCGACTTAATATTATAGTATGTGTTTTGTTTACAATAGGTGCATGTCAGGTACAGAATGAACAGCGAGACCAAATAATAAAACTTCACCACCAGCAATGGGATACGGCATTGGACAACAATCGGGCAACTTCAGTAAATCTGTTTTATCAAGATCATCATTTAAAGGATGACACGACTTTGTTAATTGAAAACTTTGATGGGTCAAACAAGCATCCTACTCCATTAACAAGTAACTGGGAACAACATGATTCACGTAGACTTTCACCACTTGGATCGGAAGAACAACAACATATTTACCAGTATAAATTTCATGATAATGAAATCATACCGACTAAATCCATTAATAAAATGACTATCGGCAATGATTATTATGGTTATTACAGTGACAATGGTCAACCTGATAGTGACATGGATTTGCATATATTAAATACTGCTCAAAAACAGCAAGAACCAACTGAAATACCATCCATATTGCCACCAAAAGTTACATATCCAGCAACTGTAAATTCCACGCTAATGTCTCCATTAATGCCTTCTTCATCTTCCAATTTGTACAACTATTATAATTCTAAATTGCTAACAACCCATCCATTTTCAATAAACCCTGTGGTTTCATCGCCTTCCAGACCAAACCAGATTAGTAGTGAAGTTACTAATGCTTTTACCACAACAGCAATGAATAGTTTGAAGAACAACAATGGTACTAATAAAAACAAAGTATTATCTTCATATAGTCCAAACAATTGCAGTAGTAGTAGAAACAGCATGAATGACGATGATGACACGACTGGTGGTTTTACTAATGCTAAGGCAGCAGTAGCAGCTTTACAACGGCCATTACCGTCACCATATATAAGTGGTAGTGTTGCCATCGGAAGAGGCTTTGGTAATATCAACAATACTGGTATTGGTTATGGCACTGTTACCTCATCAGGTACTTATCGCCCAGACTTACCAATAATTCAATCACAACGATCACAACAAATACAACCTCAACGGCAACTACAGCAACAACCTGAACAACAATTACAGCAGCAGCAGCAACCTCAACAGCAAAAGCAACAGCATCAATTTAATGCACAACAATTTCAACAGCCAAGATTAGCTGTTAGTGTAGGGTCTACCACTGGTTTAGAAACAACAGGTGTGTTTTTGCAACAACAGCATCAATTAATTTCAAGAGATTTAACTAGCAGTGTACAGTTACCATTATCTTCAACTTCAATATCAACAACAGCCATGAATAATAGATGTAATGTAACAGCAACAATACAATCCCTTAGTAGCCAAGGAATTTCTACTGGAGATGAATTTTTTCCTCGACTGACATCTCTACAACAACCACAGCAACCATTTACACTATATCAACAGCAGCAGCAACAACCTACTCAATTATACCAACAGCAGCCACAAATATTTCTACAGCAACCCCAACTATTACAACAGCATTCTCAGTTATTTCAACAGCAACAACATTCTAAACAACAACTCCAATCACAGTCCCAACAAAGCGTTCAGATCTATCAGCCTGAAATTTATCAACAACAAGAAATGGCTCATAAATTAACTAATGGTGGAAATACTGCTAGTAATTTTTATTATCAATCACAACAGCAGCAAACATCACAAATGTACCATCCACAACATCAACATCAACAACAACTTCAACCCACAGTGACATTAAAAAATGTTGGGGTAACGGGTAACAATCCATTACAATCTATGTCATTGCCTAATATAAACACTGGCAACAGTAATTATTACCAACAATTGCAGCAATGTTATCCACCAACAACAGTGACAACAAGAACAGCAGCAGTTTCGTTGAACACAACAGCAACAACTTTTAACAGTTATTATTATCAACAGCCGCCTGTGGATAATATAACTTATAGTAATCAACAACAGCAACAATTTTCTAATATTTATAGTGGTTCGACTAATATTCCATCTAACTCTGGATCCATATCAACAGTAAACTTATTAGATGATGATTTACTTCTATCAGGACCGCCACCAATTCAACCTGAAAAAATTGGTAATTTCGACGTCACTACCACATCATCATAACATGTAGTCAATGACTAGCAATTAATCAAGATACACAATCATTAGTAAAATTGAGTGGTTATAATTAAACTAAAAAAACATTTTTATCACGTCTGATTTTGTTTTTGTTTTATGATGTATTTATTACTTTTTTATATGGATTGTTACAGGAATTTGATAGCTAATATAAGCTGTAAATGAATTTTCTCCTTTTAGATTGTAATATTTATTATTTTATTCCATTATAAGTATCTTTAATTATTTACAACATTATAATTATTTTACTAATTTACATATTATTATAATTTAAAGCAAAGATTATAAAGTTGTTGTAATTTAATCATTTTTAAAATTTATTTATTTTTTAATTTAATACACAACTTTTAATGTAATATGTGATTGTTAGTAATAGGTATATATTATTAATACAATATATGTAATGATATATCTATTTTAATATTTGCATAATATATATATATATATATATATATTCATACATTTTTATTAATATATATTGTATGACTATATTATTTAAATATATTAATTTTAAATATTTAATATTACATTCTATGAAATATTATGGTGAATTGAATTTTAATTATAAAGATATTATTTGATATTTATTTTTTAAAAGAATGTTGTGTTATACTTTTTAATAACATGTATTATTTTAATTGATAAATAGTCATAGAAATTAAATAGTGGTGCAATGCACACTAAAAATGTATATTTAAATTATCTTTTCGCTGAATAGTGTATATGTTATACAGTCAATGACAAAAATGATAAATGATATAATTGGCTAGGAAGTGTTATCATTTTCCTAAAAATTGGAAAATGTTGAAATTTTAAATATTATCCGATGAATGACATTAATTAGTAATGACTAATGAAGTAATGACCAATTAAGTTGAACAATGATATTATATTATAATTTTTTTATTTAGTAAACATACTTATTGAGTTAAATATTATTTAATTATTTATCATTAATAAAATATATTATAAAAAATCTGTATACTATGGTACTATAATTTAGATCCATGTCCATTTCATGCATTGTCATTTAATTTTTTTTATCATACCCAGCCACCCAGGGTTTTTCAATTGTGCTGTCTGTCCTGACTTGTGCTAGTTTCCAAGTATAGGAGGTGGCTTGCTTCGCCTACAGACTCCAATCACTTACTCAAGTGACACTTTGCAGTACTCTTCGTGAGAATGTGGCTGTCTCAAATGACAAAAAAATACTATGAATATGAATAATATGAATATGATATTTGTGAATATGTTAACAGTACAATACATGATTTCTCTAGTTCAAGACAATGGACTTCAGAGATATATTTCATAATATTACTTCTTTATTAAACTATAGTACTTATGTATTTTATTATATCATTAAAAATATATATAGTTATATAATATGAATGAAACATTCTTTACCAAAATAGTCCATTTATTCTTTTTGGCACATTTCAACCAGAATGAATAAAAAAGCCACATTACAACCAAGAAAAATAATGCCATCACTACACCTAAGTACATGTCAAACTGAGGAACTGAATCTTCCAAATGGAAATCATCATCAATGTCTGCAAATAAAAGAGTATTTCATTTCCGTCATAACATCAATAGCATTGTTAACCATCTAATTACTTACTTCCAATAAAAGTACTACTTTTTTTGATAACGTGCTCCATAAAGTCTTTATTGTACCCTATGTAAACAAATAAAAGGGGTGTAATATTAAAAATAAAATTTTTATAATCATTTTATATTTGAAATAAGTTATTTTTATTATAATAATACTGTTAATGATTGAATGTTTTAATGAGGTTATACACTTATGTATGACATGAATATACATAAATAGGATGCAAAAATCATATTTTTATAATATGTAATAGATCAAAAGTTTTTGACTGGGATAAACCTCGTGGAACGCCCGGTATAATTCATAATATGATCTTGGACTTTTAACTGTAAAAGACTAAATATAAATACCTACTCATTAAGTAGGTATTAATAAAAAATACAATCATACATAATATACTCGTCATATAAAATGATAAAGATCCTTCTATAAAAATGTTGAAATATAATTAATTGTTTACCTGGATAATCACGTTCGCAGATATCCTGATCATAATTGTTTTCCATCTCATAGCAAAACGAATAACAATGGTGACATTGGTGATCGTGGGCCAAACAGAAATAAAAATTTGGTCACATGATTTCGCCGCATGGCTTGGGCAATGGAAAGTCAGCAGGGAATTGCATTTTACACTGGACTGTAAAACAAACGCACACAAAATAATGTCAATATAATATTATTTTGGAGATAAGAAAAACGGCAAACTATAATATTAGGTCCAAAATCCAAATATAGTAAGTAAATATCAAAATTAATAAATATATTTTTAATTATTGGCGCATATAATAATATATTACATTATTGTAAAATAATTTCTGCGTGCGCCTCGTATATATCTTAATAAACGACAAAATGTTTAACACGATGGTCCAGACCATGTAGTAACCAGACCTGCTAATGTGTAAAAAAAGTTAAAAAACCTATATAAAATGTATACAGTATACACAACACGTTTGTAAGATTTTTTTAAACACCTCGAGTACCATAAATATGTTGTCGGAATTAGAACTAAAACTTAAAGTCACAGAGTTGTTAATTACGTAAAGAAGTATCGAATTATGTAGTATGTTATTACACTCTACCCGTAGTAACCGTGAATTCGAATGTTTTACCATTGCAAACTAGCAGTTATGGTGGGAATGTGACAAGAGCTTGAATCTGGCTTCACCATTTCCCATGTGCAACCTTATCTAATATAATATCACAGATATATTCTGTGTATTATAAACGTGATTTTTCTTATCAAGTCAACAAAAAAAAAAAAGAAATAATAATTATAAAAATAATAATAAATAGGCCTATGCAAGATGCAACTCGACGAAATATTCCGAACCGGACCAGGGTATAACACTCGTGCTGACTCGTAGTGATGAAAATTTGAAATATTATTTTAGAACTAATAATCTAATTAAAGATAAATTATTTTATCACTCTCTGCATTCGTCTTTAAAAGTTTTCTGTATTTAATTAATTACGCTATATGGATGGGTATTTATTACAAATATGTGTAAAAATTGACGTTAGATAGAAGCACACGATCTGGTCCCGAGAATAAGAGTTTTAATTGTTATCATCGAGGACCAACGCCACGAAAACCGGTGAATAAACACGGCCTACACTGTCGACTGTCCCATGGGCGGTTCCAGAGACTTTGTTGTGGGGGTGCCAAGTCAAAATTTTAGGTTAATTTTATAACAAATACACATAAATTTTTACCAACATAATTATACGTAATAATGTAATTTTGTTTTTAACAGTATACAATTTTTTTAAATACGGTACTGGGAGGGGGCCGTGGCCCATGGCCCCCTGGAACCGCTCCTGCACTGACCAATGTTCTTTATCTTTGCTAGGACGCCATTTTTAGTTGTGGTTTAGCGTCTTTTTGGCGTTGGTTACTCTTACCTTTATTGTTCGTAATTATTGCGTTTTAGAACGATTCGTCTCTTACTATTAAACGTACGTATTGTCGTTGTTCGTCAACATTCTCTCTCGTTTTACTATTTAATAAACATTTTTACTGCTACACGATTACGAGTGTCTTTTAAACAAATCAATTTCGTTCAAACGTGCATCCTTTGGTTTTCGTCGTTGTGTATACGCTATTAATATTAACAAAACTACGATTATCATACTTTGATTATATATCTATTTTTCATTTCGTATATTATTGTTGATAATGGCGTACAATCGAAGAAGTGGCGGCGGTGGTGGATACGGCGGTGGTAGATACAATAGAGGCCGTGGTGGAGGCAGAGGTGGTGGCGGTTATAAAACTAACTCCGTTAGCC
Organism: Tetraneura akinire; assembly: GCA_021307375.1. Taxonomy (NCBI): domain Eukaryota; kingdom Metazoa; phylum Arthropoda; class Insecta; order Hemiptera; family Aphididae; genus Tetraneura; species Tetraneura akinire. The sequence continues at coordinate 1,004,011 of JAIUCT010000131.1, forward strand.
CTTGGCTATCCAATTCTGGAGCAATGTCACCACAAGGACAACAAGGCGGTAATCCTCAACCCACACAATTAGCTATGGCCAGTAATATAATAAGCAAATTATTAACATCGTCCAATTCAATGGTAATATTAAGTAACTAGCCATTAGTTTGTTTTACTACCTACCCTATTATATTAAATTTTATATTTGTCTACTTTGAAAGGGTGAAATACTGAACTTAATTTGTTTGTAATTGAATTAAAATACATTTGAGTGAAGAGAATATGAGATAGGTATATAAATATTATTTTATGTAGGTTGGGGGGGGGGGTGTAGTCAGCGAAACAATGGCAAAGCTACCGAGCTGTTGTATTATGAAGATCACTCTGTAAGTGCTAAACCATATCGTTATTTGGGAGACAAATGAAGAGCAATTTGTATTATATTTTTTTCTTTTACGTAGATATTTTGTTGTAATACGAGTATTTTATGAAAGAAAAAAATATATTGTATTATAATTTGATAAATAACTTAAAATATAAAAATAAATACCCTATTACTACAAAATATTATACAATATTAGGACATATTTGGTCTATACTAATTTAAAATTGTAAATATTTTTTCAGTCTGGAAGTGGTTATGGTGGTCATAATCAAAGTAATTGGGGTACTGGTCATAGAATATCTCATAAGGGGATGCGTCGACAAGATGGTCCAGGAGGGTACAATAAAGATAACAGAGTATTATTTATCATTGATAATTATATACAAATGTAATAATTTTCATATATTATGTTTAGCGGCGGGGCGGTGGTGACCCATATCGGTTTTCAAGTCGTAAATCAGGAGGAATTAAAGATGCAGAGAAACGTAAACATTCTGGAAAAATGAATGATGAAATAAAAAAAGGGTACTAGTTTAAAATTTATATTGTAATGTAATACACAAAATTTGATGTATGATGTATTAATAAGAATTATTTACATTTCAGGCAAAATGATCGTGAAAAAACTAAAGAGCAATTGGATGCTGACAAGAAAGTTTCATATGATGGCATTCCTTCAGCTGTCCTATATTGTCACGTATGTTCAAAACATATGTGGGATTCTGATGTATGATAGCTTTACAAAACAAATAATTTTGTTTTAATTTAATTTAAATTAATTATGATTTTTTTTAGTCTTTTGAGAGACATATACGTGGTAAACCTCATGAGTTAATGTTAACTTATTTGGATGAACAATACAAAATGCGTGTTGCTATTATGAGACACCTAATAAAAGCCGTTGAGCATCAAAGAGAAATTGACTTGGAACGTGTTACTAACAAAAATAAATCAAGTAGTGAAAATGCTAAGTCTCCGGGCCCATCTAATGCATCTGAACCACTTACACATAGTTACTGTATAATGTGTGATGTTCGTATTTACGGACCACTTACTGGACATAGAAAAAGCGATAGACACAGGGTATGGTATTTTATTCAAACATGTTAATGATCAAATGTAATGTAAATAATATTTATTTTATTTTATAGAAACTTAAACAATTTTTACATCCAGAATGTAATTTATGTAATGCATTATTTCACACTCGACTTGAAATGGATGAACATAAGTTAACTTCAGGTCATTTAAAGGTAGGAATTAATTATATTAACATAAAAAGTATTTTATCCATAATAACAACTTTACAAAATTAATTAATTAATTTTATATATCTAATTTGATCTAGTTTTAATCTTTAATAATAAATAATACAAAACAATATAAATTAATTATAATTTGTTTAAAAATTAATTAATATTTTATGACCAAAATATTATAATTAAATGATTGTTCATAAGAAACATGAAATACTATAATTTAAGTGTAATTTTAATTGATAATAAAATTTTGATTAAATTAAAATTAATAACTAAATAAATACTTCAAGAAATTAATTTTTATTAAACCATTATAATTTGCAAAAAATATTTAATAACTGGCCATCTAAAAATTGTAATTAATAATCATTTTTTTTTTCTGAGCCTAAGTACTCAAAAATAAATGATAATTTACAATCAAACTTGTAACTTGTCCATAAATAAATGAATTGCCAAAATCATATAATAAAACTACAAAGTATGCATAATGGATCAAAAAAGTGAAATATAAAACATATTCATAATTAGTTAGGTTTTAAATTCAATATTAATTGCTCTTAATCAATTCTTCGTGTAGTTTGTATATCTGTTCTCAAATTAAACTCTAATTTTCTATATTATATTAATGTATAATTTGTATTTATGTATTTTAGAAAGTGGCTGAATCACGCAATGCTGAGAATCCCGAATTAAAAGATGATGAATTTGATCTTATTGATATGATTAAAATTAAGGGTATGTTTTTTATTCTATTAATTAACAGAGTTTCATAAATTTTTCATGAATAAAATCCATTTTTAATAATTTTAGATACTAAAATACTAATTTATTTCAAATCTTTTTTAATATAAATTAATTTTTTTAATTTTTTATGGCGTCAGATATATTTAAAAATACAAAATAAACATTTAAATTATACAAAAAATAAATATATTGTATATGCTAATGTATACCTGTCCAGCAAAGAACACGCCAGATCTTCGCATGTAGAATAACGATCGAGCATTCTCCGAATCTAATATTTCCCTCTCTGTGCACCTGATACTTTACGATAATTCAATGATGATCTGTTAATTACAAACTCTTCATTATTATTTTATTGGTCTTGGTGGAAACATTATGAATGGGCGTACACATTAATGCATAATTTTAGTCAGTATGAAACTAGTTTTCTCAGAGGAATAGTATAGGTATAATGGTTATACATTTACCGCCGTCTAGTTGCTAATCATGAGATCCTTTTGTGTACATGGACTTGGTCTTAATAGACATACAAGTAGATGTGACAAGTTGTAGCCGGGAAGTAATTTTTTTATGGTTTATTCCATTTCTTACTGGTGGTGTCCATTAGTATTTTTTTCCACTCGTTTAACTTACTTAGTAAGGATGTTTCTAATAGCTCTCTAATAGTATAGTAACTTTCAGGAATGACTTCTTTGACTTTAAACAGGAAGTAAGAACAATTTGGTTACATATTGGTTACATAGGGAAATGTGTGTCTTATTTGTTTATCATGTTCAATTTTAGTAGATATCACAGGTCCTCGTTTTGCCTAGTGTGTATTAGTGTATTGTTTATATTACTCTATAGAATATATTAGTAATATTTAATAATAATTGATAATAATATTTAATTTAAATTTGTTATTTAATAATTAAATATAATTAGTTAATATTAATTAAATATTAATGAATTATTTTAAATATTTATGCAAATATGTAGAAGGTGACCATGACCTGGATCAGATACCTATAGCCAAAAAATATGAAATGCTTAGTGATCGTGATGCTGTTAAATTGAAATTAGAAATTGAAGGTTCTAATGAAAAATATGATAAGAAAAATCAGGCAGTAATTGAAAGTAATGAGATTCCTTTGTCCACTAATGTTACAACGGATGTTAAAGAAAGTGTGAAAAATATTGCTAAAACTGAAGATATGGAAACATCAGATATTTTAGCAAATGATTTTCAAACAGAAAGAGAACATGCTACTAACACAGATTTATCCATTAAGGACAATCAAGCTGTTACGTATGATCCAGATGTTGCCATAGGTAATTAATAATTACCATTTAATTCTAATACATTGATCTATTGGTATATTATAGTCAAATATATATATTTAATTATTTTGATATGTAAATAATGTTTAAATATTTTAATTTAGGAAAAGAATTGTTAATGCCTTCAACAGGATTTGTATGTAGACTATGTAATTGTTTCTTAATGGATGAACAGAGTGTTCCTATACACTGTCAAACAACTTCTCATTATATTAATTATACAACAATGACTAAGATGAAAGAAGCTACTTCTGGAAGTAAAAAAAGAGGTATTGATAAAGTGAATGAAGAAGATAAATGTAATAAGATTGTAATACAGAAAGAACAAACAACTGACATCATAACTGAAAATTTACCGGAAAAGTCTGAAACTGATTCAGCGGTTTGTGTATTTTATAATTTGTATTCTGTATTGTAATTAAATATTTATATAATTATTATTTTAGGATCAACCTGCTGTTAAACGTATTAAGTTGGAACCCAGTAATGATGTTGAAGAAAATGATAAAATGGACATTACTAGTGCACAGTCAGAAGAAACTAAAGTACTTAATGAAACTGAAAGTGTGAAGAACACAAATGATGATGAAGCACAAGTCATTGAAAAAACTTCTGATAATGAAGAAAAACCTTTGGTTGTTACTTCAGTTGCATCTCCAGTTAGAGGTCACGGAGTTGCTCGTCGTAGAGGTAGAGGTAGAGGTTTTGCTAGACGTGGAAAGCGTTAATTATCCTTAAATGTTATTTTATTATATTCAAAGTCATAAATTTGTACACATAAAATATATATTAGTATTATATTTGACTCATATTGCATTTCAATTCAAAAAATTTTTTTATAATAATAATAAACAAATCGTTTTTAACTAGAATTACTTAGTTTAGTTTTTAGATTAGGTGTATGGATGATAATATTATCTATTATACTTTATAATTAAATACGTTTAATAGGTTGTATGATCATATTTTAAAAATATTTATCAGACATATTAAAATAATTTCTTAAAATATCTTTCTGTATTACAATCTTATTACATTCATCTTCTTCATTTACTTTATCAATACCTCTTTTTTACTTCCAGAAGTAGCTTCTTTCATCTTGGTCATTGTTGTATAATTATTATAATGAGAAGATGTTTGACAATGTATAGAAACACTCTGTTCATCCATTAAGAAACAATTACATAGTCCAATGTATTAGAATTAAATTGTAATTATTATTTACCTATGGCAATTTCAATATGGCTATGTTCAATTTCTTCTTTCTTATTTTAAAAACAGTCCTTCTAAGTTTATTAAAATATGTGACATTTTAAAATTAAATAGGTTTTCTAAAAATGACATACAATTTTTAGAAGAGATGTAGTGGTTATAGAACCATTGTCTATTTTATTTGCCTTGATGTGTTGCAAGGTGAACCACACATGTATTTTAGTTTTTTGTTACCTTCCATTACAATATTATTATAAAAATATGAGGATTTCTCTAAAAAAAAATTTATTTATTGTATTTCTTTAGTTAATTTGATTAAAACAAACGTGGAAATACGTTTTAAAATTTTTTTGACTGATCCATTTTTATTGTCAACAACTGTTTTTCATCCCTTTTTTAAAACTATCTGGTTATCTAATAAAGAAAAAAAAAGATAAGGCATTATAATTTTTTAAGGAATCTTGCCAAGAAATGTTTAAAGTTAACAAACAAATATGATCCAATCTGAATTCTGAGGTATCAGATAGTCATATGACTAGGTATTAATGCTATATAATTGCTATTAATTATTTTGACTTTTCCAAAAATAAATCGAAATTAGATAATTCTTTGGAACAAAAAATTGCAAACTTTTTGTCAAAAAGTCCTACAAAAAATCTATGTATATTGAATGAATGGCCTACAGTTAAAAAGTATTTTTTAAATTTAACACACCACTAGGAAGGATGCACTAGCAATTTTGAATATATTTTAATGTTAAAATGTAATAAACAATACATAATATTAATTGTATTTAATATTATTTATGAAATAAAGAGTTTGAACATATATATTATATTTATTGATATTATCGAATTATAATATGTAGTTATTATATTGTAGTATATGAGTATGTAATCTAATGTAGGTTTATAATAATAATTATTATAAAAAATGAATATGTTAATAGTAATTAGTAAGTCTATAGAAGAACATGTTATTATCAATTTTGTTATAATTTTGCTATTGAAATCTTGTAAAAAAAAAAAAAAAATATTCTAAAAATATTCTAAAAATATTTAGAATAATTTTTATGAAGTCTTCCAAATACTTAAGGAATACTGTTACCATAAAGAATTCAAATACATATTCTGAATACTTTTTTTAGAAGTATTCAGAATATATATTTGAAATACTTTTAAAAGGTATTTTACCCAAGTCTGCAAATAATTATTTTTATATAAAATATAATTTGTTTATACATAAATACATTTTTAAACATAATAAATAAATTTTTTATAATAAATTAAAATTTATTGAAGAGAAAAAACTAGATGCGACAACTAATATATTATTAAACATATATATGTAAAATATTTATGTACATAGGTATTATACTAAAATACAATTTATTATTACAACTTTTACTTCACTTTATAAACTTATATAATATTATACTATGCCTTAGTCCAAGTTTCGGTTCTTTTGTTAATTTATTCTATTAACTATTCTATATTCTATTTTGTCGTAAAAATTTTAATTTTGTTTTACTGTCATTTTATTTTTGGGCTCGTCCCGTTTTTGTGAAAAAATAAATATTATGTTTTATAAATATAAAAATTAATTGTATTATGTCAATTTATTAATTTTTATATAAATATAAAATCTATAGTGATAGGAGATAGCCTATATTATTAATTTAAGTAAATTATTAATTTTCTTTTTTTAAACAACAAAATGTTGAAAAATAACAAATAAGTCAGAATTGTAAATCAAATAATTAAAAATACCACTAAATATTTAAATTTCTCAAAATATGATAAATAAACTTTAAAATATGAGAATAATTTTATATTTAAAACAATTTGATAGAATATTTTGTTATTTTTATGTGTTCATTGTGTGATGATTATTGATATATGTGATGTATTAATAATTTTAAAAAATTGACACTTGGGATTTTTCTAATATTTTGATATCATATTAAGTAATTAGTAAAATTAGTAAAATTTTCAGACCATAATGCCCAAAATTGCCAATTTTATCAAACATTATATACATAAAAACAAGAATTTGACAAAATATTCAAAGTCCTATATTTTGTAGAAAAATTAATGTAACGGTTCTAAAATTTTATGACATATATACTCGTATAGTACTTTATGAACACCCAATAAAATTTTCAAGTCTCTAAATTCAAAATTGCCTAAAACACCGTGAAATATTGAAATTGAATTCGTCGAAATTTCAGTTTTCGTGAATAATGCCGGATTTTCGTCATTTTATGGTCGTTTTTTCTGTCGCATAGGGTTAATTTTGAGAAATTTGAAAAATAACCTAAATAAAGTCTAAAATACATCCACTTTTCAATTAATCTTATTATACTAGTCTTATAATGTCTATGAAAAAAACACAACATAATATAATCAGAACTGTTATTTATGATGTAGATACTAGATAGGTATAACATTATAATAAAAAGTTGTTAATTTTTTTTGAAATAAATACATCGTTTACCTATCTATCTAAATTTTTTTTACTATGAAATATCGTTAAAGCCGTTATAGGTTTTAAAAATTTACCGATATTTTTCGCATGAACTTTTGAACGCACTGCGGCGGCGAAAGCCGTTTGACTTTTGCAAGCTAGTTATTATACAGACGCGGTTGTGGGTACCGAGTATCGGTAACGGTGAGACAGATAGGTATGTTATCCATGCATACACAACAATGCTAGGTGATCCACTCGACTCCTTACCGGATTTAACATGTTTTATATTTACAATTATTATTCACTTTAATCCTTCGCTGTTAATATATCAATTAATAAATTATTATAAAAATTTCAAAATTCGTTTAAATTTATAGGGTTTAAGTTTTAATATATAATTAACTCAATATCGTCCAGCAACTAACGGACGTTTTTGCGTAAGTATAAAAATATAAATTATAATATTAGTTTTTATAATTACATAAATAATTATATATTATAAGGAGTAAACTATCAACTGTGAACCGTAAACTATTGCTACGCATAAAAAAATTATTCTTATTGATGTGTAATATTATTTTTCATATTTTGATTTTATACTTTCTAATTTTTTACGGCATACGCGCAAATTGGTTCGAAACAGCTTAAGTGACTTTGGTAAATGTGCAGGAAAAAACTCGTAAAAGGTTCTGTTCCCTTAGCGCTTAGCCCATTTAAATTTTCAAATATTTGACATTATTCTAATTTGAAATATTGTAATACTGTAATACCATAGATATGGTTTAAAATATCTGTGAATAATATACCTAGATATATAAAATATTAATTAATAATACCTTTGGTTGGTAATTTTTCATATCTCTTCGACTGGTATTGAAAACTAAACTTTACTGTTTTGATAATAACGGAAATAATACATCTTTTATTATTTTATAAATATTTTTTTATCAGGTTTCTCCAATATTAAGTAAGGAATAAATACATTGTAAATTATAATTAACAATAATATATTAGTGATAACTATTGTACTTTACAATAATTGGTATTTTTGTTTAAACGCCCGTTATATTAGATACCGGTAGTCTAATTAACAGGAATCGTACATAATAATTAATTTCTAGTTTTTCTGGTATTTTAATTTTTATTATTTTTTTGTTTTTGTTCACATATTATAATTATTTTTATTAAATTTATTATATATCATACAAACAGCATATTTTCGTATGTACAAACTTATTTTAGATTCTGAGTGAAGCAAAGATTACATTGGTTTTACAATGATGTGTTTCTTTTTATTTGTCTGTAGACATTTTTTCGACTCGAAATATTGCTCCGATTTTCATAAAGAGAATATGTTTCCAGTAGGGAAGTGGGTAAAGGTAGTACTATATTTAACTCATATTTAAATTTCTTAAAATTGAGTGTAGGTAATAAGAAAACTACCAAAAAATGAAAAAATATGGCATTTCTCACTAAAACAGAAATTTCAACGAATTCGATTTCAATATTTCACGATGTTTCAGGCAATTTTGAACTTAGAGACTTGAACATTTTATTGAGTGTTCATATACCTAGATACATTATATATATGTGATAAAATTTTGGAACCGTTACATTAATTTTTCTACAAAATATAGGTCTTTAAATATTTTATAAAATTCTCATTTTTACGTATATAATGTTTGATAAAATTGGCAATTTTGGGCATTAAGTTCTGAACATTTTACTGAAAATACTTACATACTACTCAATACCATATCAGAATATTAGAAAAATACCAAGTCTACATTTTTTTTATAGCTGTTTAAAGTTGATATTTTTAGTTTAAACGAAAATCTTAAAATCCATACGAATATTCTTCTTATTTGGTATCTCTGAATGGTTTCAAAATAAAAATGAATAGAAAAGCCAAAAAATATAGAAAATTTTTAAAAATGTTATTAAAACATACTTATATATATATCTTAATGTACCTATTTCCAAAATATTATTAAAATCTCAAAACTCAATTTTTTTTTATAAGTGTTTAAAGTTAAAATTTCAGTTATATCACTATTTAAAGTACCTAGGCATTTATATGAATTTTTCTTATTATATTATTATATTTTACAATAATATTTGTTCAGACCGGGAAATGCAATATTAATTACAAATTACAATGCCCGCACCTCTCATGTCTCATCGCCATCTTACTACGTGCTCAGGGCCGTAGAGAAATATCTCGGGCCCCAGGACAATTTTTTTGCTAACGAATAAGAGTCAAAATAAATATAGGTACATTAAAATAATATATAACATATAAATTATAGCCATATAAAAATCATATTTTATTTCTTATTTTATTATTCTAAAAATTAAAAAACTACTCAATATAAAATGCATATGTTTTTGAGAAATTATAATTTTATTGTTCAATTCGAAAATATACGAGGGTTAGGTATAACTAATAGAGTAATAGATGTAATATTTATAAATTTGATTAGAAGAATTCTTGGAAAACACTTGTAATAGGTAACAATTATTTAAATAAAATATTTTTTTCCGGGCCCCAGCATAAAAACTGTCCGGCCCCCCCCTCGCTACGGCCCTGTACGTGCTAATAATAATAGTATTTTCACGGTCACTATCGGTCAGACACACACACGCGCAAACACATCATTAATTAATAATTATTGTATTATTCGTGAATTATTATGTTATATCTTATTTATTATAATGAGGGCAACGCCGGTTTAAAGTTTTGTGTTTATATGTGTTTGTGAATATTGTCGTCCGTGTCCGTGTGTATGTATGTCTGTCGTGTAAAAACCATTGGTTTTGTTCGTTCTCGACCGTCGCCGAATTATTATATCGTGAATTTTAGGGTGATCGGTCAAAATATCTCCAACCAAAAATATCTTTATTCAATAATATCTCCTGTTAAAATAACTTTATTCAAAATCATCTCTAATCAAAAAATCAAAATACATATATATATGTTGTGGCACTACTTTTGGATATAATTATCGTTAATTCGATATAACATTGTAAATGTATTTAATTATCACTATTCAGAATTCTGATCTATACCTGTATATATACTGTATATCTACTTATTATGTGGATATATTATTATAGTTTAAAAATATATGGCTATCAAAATCCCATCTCATAATAATTTATATACCTGTACAAGACAAGAGATATTTTTGATTGGAGATATTTTTGACTGGAGATATTTTGACTAGAGATATTATGACGGAGATATTTTGACCGGTTAATTTTTTTAATTAATTTTTTCGGAGATATGACATGGAACCGAATTTTAGTTATTGGTAATATTATATTTTAAATGTGTCTTCATATGGTATAAAATTATTGTGAGCACTTGCATAAATTATATTTATATTAGTTACCTACGGCTAATCTTGTTATATTGTTAAATAAAATAATATTTAATATTATTGTTCTGATAGCAAAATGTCTAAATTACACAGGGGCTAATGGTTTAATTATTTACAAATTAGGTAGGTACAAATGTACAATATAATTTTTATATAACAAATTTGAATATCTGAAAAACAAAATTGTAACTATAATATGTATAATATGATAATTATATGTATTGGTCGATTCTAATAATCGTAATTTGTATTCATTTTTATTATTGATTATATATATTATAATGTTTCATACCAGTTGTCGGCGCAAATCGCCAATTTTGTATTATTGGTTTCCTATATCTGTGATAACCTACCTGTCTATATTTTAATATTTACTCTCTTTGTTATGCTGTAACGGCAAATTTATTATAATATACACCTATCTATGACGCTGATCGTCAGTAATTAAAATATATTATTTCATTATTTATATTTTTTGGAGCTAATCTCCAGAATTACTATTATTTATCTTTTATATTTATTTCTACGTTAATCGCCGACCATTTATTATTATAATATGTTTATTTATAATATTTATATTTATATTTAGCCAAACAGGCAAATTACGAGAAAATAGAAATATTTATTATTGTTTATATTTTATGTGTATTTAATTTACAGATCATTTAGTTGTATCAATATCAATTAGGCAAATGTTATATGACATTTTGAATTATTTATTATTTATTATACATTTTTATAAATTGAATTATATATTTTCGCTACCATTTATTTATATATTTTTATTATTTATTCCCATTTATTTTATTCTTGTTGGTTTTTTTTTTATTACACACGGCACACGCCTACACAACCACCGCACACTAACACTCACAAGTTGTGATAGGCAATCCCTTTCATATCTTGTTGAGTACAAAAAGTACATTCTTGTTGAGTTGTATTACAAATTTACACACATACACAAATTCTGATCAGTGGTGTTAAGGTAATTTGGTTGGTGTCATTTTGAGCGAAGTTCTGTCAGATATGGACATTTAGGTGACAATTTTATGATCATTTTTATTGAACTTAGAGATTTGAAAATTTTATAGGGTGTTCATTTATGTACTTTATGCTCCTATGCGTATGTGTGATAAAATTTTACGTTTTAAATTTTTAATAAAAAATGTCAATATTTTAATCAATACCTACATTATCTGACTGAACTTCGTTCATAATCTTTTTTTCGAATGAAATGGTTTATATTTCATTCAAATTCTAATTAAAATTAAACACTATTATTTGCACACCTGTATCCCTGCGGCAGGAGTATCAGCTCTTCTTTTTTTAAAAAATTAATATATAGGTATATATAATTTATCATTTTGCTTTGGGTAAATTCGTAAATTGTAAAAAATATAATCAGTATGTTACATGTACATCTTTAATTATTAATTTATGCCGTGAGGAAGAAAAAGTTAATATTGAAGCCATGATTTTGATGAATTTATTAATTTATATATTTTTTCTATAATTATTTAATTAGAATCTTGTCAAGAGTAGTCTACAAATAATTCATAAAAAATAATTATAATAAATTATATGCACTACACACCTACTTTATATTCTTTACTTGTTTAGTTTAAAAAATTATAATTATGTCGTGTAAAAAAAAAAAAAAATGAAAAATGTGTTATGTCATTGCGTTTATTTTGAATTTTCACTATAACATTATAGTTTACGCCATTTGACGAAGACCTTGATAGCTTCGTCATCGTACTTTAGGGGGCTTATCAAACGTATTTTATAATTTGCTCGTTGATAAGTTCTACCAAAGACGATATTGTGGCTTTCAAATACCTACTATGAAGAGGATTAACAAATATACATTTTTTTCATTTATTATAAACTTTTGATTCGTATATTCGTACTAATTTTTTGATGAATTTAAATTGATTGTATGATATATAAGTATACCTACACAAAATGCCATTTTAGCATACTAATATACTATAGGTACGACTGTATTAGTATGTACTTCAGTGCACAGTTATATAATATTATCAGAGCCGGCGGAAGAGGGTGGTAAACTAGGCACGTGCCTAGGGCCTCGCGCTTTTTTAGAGCCTCACAAATATTTTAGCTTATTATATATTATATTAAATGTGTAATAATCTAATAAAACTATAAAATATGCCTAGGGCCTCGCAAAACCTAACGGTGGCACTGAATATTATTATATAACCTAGGCATTATAATTATATTGTATTATATAATTAAGTAGTATATTTTTATAGAGATATTGTCACAAAACTTTGTTTAAGTATACATACATGGACGCTACATGCCTATGAGATATATTGGAACTGTTAGTATGATTTGAAGTAAAAAATTATTGAAATTTGAACATTATTCAAATTTGTAATATTTTTTCTAAGTATTTATTATAAATATTTAATTCATAATAAAATTTTAAATTTAGGATTTATGATTGGTTATTTATTAAAAGCAATTACAAATTTACTTAATATAAAATATTTTAATAAATCATCTAATTGCCACATAATTCATATACTACATAACGTTTTACTGGCGATGTGTATAATTAAGCAACAATCATTACATAAAATGTTATAAATTACAATGTTGGTTAGTTAAGTTAAGGGTAGTTTAGTAATAAGTATGTATCCACGAATATTATATTAAATATATTTTTAAAAAAGATCTAAAATGTTAGAAAATAAATTGGCATAATAGATAGTCCATTTTTTATTACAAATTAAAATGTCTAACATACATTACAATGGCATTAGGTAGGAATAAATAAATATGAATAATTCGTTTAAAAACATGTAGGATAATTTTGTAATGAGTATTGTAAAAAGCCGAGCTAAGTATTAAATTGTATGTAGCTGTTGAGACTTGAAAGGATAGCCTTGTATTTTAATTAAAATTGGAATGCAATAATAGATTAACATATTAAAAAAAAAAAAAGATATATTTATTTTCATTGATTTAAATACCATACGGCATTTATTTTACAAAGTAATAATATATACAAATAAATTATCTAAGACAACAATAACAAAGTAGGTAATTCTGAGCGAAGTTTAGTCAGATACTCAGATATTAGATAATATTGATTAATGATTATAAATTAATAAATTATTGATTATAATTTTCACTTATTTATTAAAATACATACTAATTTAAATTTTATCATGTATATAAACATCCAATAACATTTTCTTTTTAGATTCTGAGCGAAGCGAAGAGTGTATTCGTTTTACAATGATGTGTGTCTTTTTTTCCTTTTTTTTTTTTTTAAGTATGAAGACATTTTTACCACCCGAAATAAATAATGCTCCGATTATCTCACGAATAGCATATGTTTTCGGTAGGAAAGTGGATGTAGTTGGTACTTTATTTAGGTCATTTTTCGAATTTCTCAAAATTGAACATAAGTGGTAGAAAAAACGGCGAAAAAATAACGAAAACTGAAATTCTGACGAATTCGATTTCAATATTTCACGATAACTCGGAAAATTTTGAAGTTAGGACTTGAAAATTTTATTGGGTATTCACATGCATATTATACAAGTATATGTGTAGTAAAATTTTGGAACCACTAGATTAATTTTTCTACAAAATGTAGGACTTTCAATATTTCGTAAAATTCTCGTTTTTTGTATATAATGTTTGATAAAATGAGCAATTATTGGCATTAAGGTCTGAAAATTTTACTGAAGTATATTTATATATTACTTAATATTAATACAAAATATTAGAAAAATCCCTAGTCTCAATTTTTTTTTATAGTTTAAAGTTGATATTTTTAGTTTAAACGAAAATATGAAAAAAATTACGAATAAACGGCATTCACAAAAACTATGGCAGACGTGTGGTGTAGTCGGCGTAATATTCCCGAAAGCTACCTAGGACCTAGGTGTTAAGCACCGTAGCCAGGCATAGACAGCAGATGGGTGACCGCCGTTTTTTTCTTTGTTTTTTTTTTATTTCTGAAGTCATCATATCAAAATATAAGAAAAATCCATAGTCTCATTTTTTTTTTTATAGCTGTTTAAAGTTGATAGTTTTAAGTTTTTTGTTTTCATATCTGAAGACATTTTACTACTCTTTTACTACCCGAAATAATGCTCCGAATGCTCCGATATTCATGAATAGCATATGTTTCCGGTTGAAAAGTAGATGTTCTTGGTACTTTATTTAGGTAATTTTTCGAATTTCTCGAAATTGACCCTATGCATTATTGCGTTAGAAAAAACGACGAAAAAACGGTAATATATTAATCAAACCTACATTATCTGACTGAACTTCGCTCATAATCGTTTTTTCGAATGCAATGGTTTATCAACAATTATATCTTCTTCGTGTAACTATATCTTACCCGCACTAGTATTAACTCGGCATTTTGAATTTTGAAGTTGATGATGTTTAAAAGTACATAATATAAAAATATTTATTATTACATTTTATATTTAGCCGTAAGCCGTTTATAGTATAAAAATATACTAGTTAATAAACTAGGAATAGGTAGTTAAATTTTTCATTAAATATTTAATATGTAACTAATACGAATATAATGTATACTGTTATATGTTGAGCAGTATACACATGAAAATTAAAAGTCTTAAATGTCTTTCTTTAAAACATACACCAAATTATTATAAAATTCATCATACATAATATATTATGCAAATGCTAAATATACCCTTAAATTACTACAAGAGCATAAAACTTACATAGGGTAAATGATGACCATCACACAAAGTCCCCTATACTATATGACGTCATTCAATATGTCCTTCAACATGATTATCACTTGTCTTGTGAATAATATTATCCCTTTGTATTATACTAGTGTTTCAGTTTTATTTGCAGTGTCATGCGAGACCCCAACTTAGCATATAGAATTTTAGTGATTTATATTTTATTTTAAACTGAATTGTAATATAATTTTATGATTTTTATAATTAAACTTATTTTTTTCATTATCTACTTAAAAGTTGACGTTTCAAATTGTAAAATATCATAGGTACCTCTAATCACTTATTTATAAATAATAAATATACGTTTACAATAGGTATAATATACAAAATTAAGTATAATAATATAATACAATAAGCAGAGCCGGATCTAGGGGGGGTGAACCAGGGCACCCCGGAAGTTTTGGTCGGTGGGCGCCATATTACAAAATAATTTGTGTATATATATTAATAGTTTTTAATCATTTTATAAATAAATGTACAAATTACAATTTCTATTTCCATTTGACGGTAATAACAATGAGAAAACCTACTAACTAAAAAAAAAAAAAAAAAAAAAAAAGAAGAGGGCGCTAATTTTATACTTTGCCCTGGGTAAAAAATATACTAGATCCGGCACTGATAATAGGTATACCTATACTTATAATATCTAAATTGACTCAAACACTTTTAATATGAACTTATGATATAAGTATGAAGACCTGTCTACTCGTATAAATGACTAATTATAATGTGATTTAATTGTTGAAATACACTTTAATAATATATTTAAGATTCAGTATAATGCCAGAAGCAGGTGTTGCCCGTTACCATGGTAATAATGATTAATAATTTGGGACTGGGCTTGCGCGCTTAAGTTAACTGTTGTACTTTCTTCAGTCTAAACCGAATTTGGCCGATTTTTTACTAGTGTTGCGCACTCTGCTTCGTTACACAAAAAGCTCATTGTGTAGAAATTGAGAAGTATGCTAGTTAGTCTTTTGAAAACCTCAGATTAGAAATCATAACGATACTATCATCATTGTGTCATTCCATTCCATTTCCTTGTAAAAAATTGAATTCATCGACTTTCATCTGCTATTTTCGGTAATGTTATCTTTAGAATCATGGCACATTATTTTAATTGTACTTATCTGCACATCTGTTTGGATTGAACGTATTCATTTAAAGGTGGTACATTGAAATTAAACCATTCAATTTAATAATATAAATATCATATAATAATAATCTATAATATATTTATTAATATTATGATTCGGCATTGGTTAAATAATTTATTTTTAATGCACTAAATTTCAATGGCGTAACTAGGATTTGTCTAAGTGGGTTCCAACCACAGAAATTGTTTTCATATTATATATAAAATAAGATAATAAGATAACTTTAATAAATATATATTTGCAATATTATGAAGATATGCAGCCATAGTACGACGAGTATTTACAAGTTCTGTAAATAATAAATATTTAGAAAATATATTATTTATTTTTAAGGTATCTATAAAAAATATTTATTTAAACATTTATACTGTCCAAAGGGGGACAGTCTGAACATTTTAAGAATGCATAAAAGTCAATTAGAAATTAGTTTATATATATAAATATTTCATCTATAAATGCTTAACGTGTATATAATATAGGTACGTATAAAATGTATTTCTATATCTCAATCTCAAGACTCAATTTTTTTTATAGGTGTTTAAAGTTAAAATTTCAATGAAATTAATATTTAAAGTATTTATATGGATTCTTCCTATTATATTTCAATTCAATTTCCTATTATATTTAAACTATAATGATAAATAAAGTTGACAAAAAAATTTATGATATAGGCAATTAGGTGATAAGGGATTTTATCAGTATTTATATTGAACTTGGGGACTTTTGGGGAATTTTATAGGGTGTTCATTGGTCCCTATATGTGTGATAAAATTTTTCGTTTTAAATATTTAATAAAAGATATCAAAATATTAATCAATACCTATATTATCTGTCTGAACTTCGCTCAGAATCGTTTTTCGAATGCAATGATTTATCATTTCATTCAAATTCTAATTAAAATTAAACACTATATGATTTTCACACCAATATCCCTGCGGCAGGAGTATCCCTTCCCTTGCTTTTTTAGATCCTGAGCGAAGCAGAGAATTGAATGTATTGGTTTTACAATGATGTATGCCTTTTTTTTTTTTTTTTTTATATCTGAATACACTTTTCTACTCGAAATAATGATCCGATTTTCACAAATATAGTTTGTTTCCGGTTGGAAAGCGGATGTTGTTTGTACTTTATTTAGATCATATTATTAAAATTGTTAGTTTTTATGTTAATCTTTTTTAATACTCTAGTTATTAAGATTCAACTTTTAATACGATTTATTAGTTCAATTATTGTGAGCTGTAAAATATCTCTTTAATTCCAAGAGTAAAATTTCCTGATAATTTTTCTAGTGGTCTGTTAAAATAACATTAGTACAATTATTATTTCTTGTTTGTTTTAAATGATATTAAATCTAAATTACCTATAATCTGGCTAATCATTTTTATGCTTATTAGATATTTTATTCATTTGTTTTGTTTGCCAAATAAAATATTCCACCCTGATATTTATATAATTATTTATGATTAAAAAATGTTAAACCGTGTTCTATTCTTGAAAAAAATAAAATTATTGTTATGTTTTTATAATTTGTATTATAATTTATAACAATAATAATATTATTATAATTTTTTATTTTAGAACTAAAGTCAGTTTTAAAAAATTATGCTGCATAGGTATTTAATTTAAATTGACTGAAAAATATTAATTTAATACCTTTAGTATAATGTTATTGATTTTTATTTTATTATAAAGTAAAGTATATGTTTTTAATTTAAATTATTTGAAGATAAATTTATTCTGATATTCATCCAGTAGGTTCATATAACGTATTTGCCTGATATAAATGCATAATATCTATTTTTCACATAAAATGTGTACCTACTTAGGTTTAACATAGTTATATGAATAGTCACATATTAAATAATTCACATAATACCAAATTATAAAATTTATAAATATTTATGAATTTTAAAATTATTAAATTCTTTTTTTTTTGTAATTTATAATAAATAAATTAGTAATAAAATATTATTTAAATGGAAATCGCTATTATTATGTGATGATAGGATAAACTTTTTAATTAATAACGATTTGTTGTACACTTTCATAAGTAAGATTTCTTTAATGCATAAATATAATGTAAGTTATAAATGACACATGCAATTATAAAATGAATAAAATAAATAAAATGATTAAAATGAATAATATTTAATTAACTTATTTTACTAAATACCTAATTTTATAATACACGTCAAACACAATTTGAGTTTTATATAAATATGGCGTTGGTTGAGTTTAACATCATAAAGCCAGGAGTGCTTAAATAATTTTTAATTTCCCTCTGTCCTTTTTTAATCATAAAATTCTTCTATCTAATTTCATTTCATCAGTACCAACACTCGAATAATGTAATTATTTATTAGTAGTTGTATTAAAATATTAATCGAAATCGAGCTTTATAGATGAATAAAGAAAAAGAATATAAATTATAAATAAAAATAATAAAAGCTAACAATGGACAGATGGTTAATTATAATTGAAGTTTAATTTTTTTAGTAATTTATTTAATTGAGTATCATTTACTCAGTTTTATTTAATGTAGTTGAAAAGGATTAAAAGGATAATTCCGAAATGCATTATACCTACTGTATCATAATGAGATTTTGTTGTAGGATATAATTTATACAGATACAATTGACTTTAGCAAAGTTAATCAGTTAATTAATATTATAATATTTAATCACATGAACATTAATTATTTGCAGTTAAAAATTAATTTTTCTTTTTGTAATTGTGTTTGCGCGTATTTACAATTATTATAAATAAAACTAATACTAATGAATTCGAATCATGTTATGATTGGAATAAAAAAAAAAATAAAAAAAAATGATTAATAATAATTATAAAAAAATTACATTGTAGTAATTTGAGAATATTTAATAAAAAATGTGGTTGAGCAAGATGAATACCAAGGCAACCATGGAAATATCAAAATTATCTGTCAATTTCGTGGTAGAAATTATACGAGAAGCTCTGCTGGTTTCTGGTGGAGCAGATGGTGGTGGCCGGTTGGTTTGTTGTTGTTTTGTTGGAGGGGCTCCTATTATATAGAAAAAAAATCATAATTATTAATAAGTATAAAAAGTCTAAGATTAGAGTATTAGATAAAGTATAAAGATGGAAAAATGCTCTAAAAATGAATTACATAATATAAGTGTATATATTGTAAGTAGCCTTGAAGTAATAAACAGTATAACTCTATATACCTAAGTAGGTATACTCGTATATTCAAAAGTAGTAACATTCGGGCATGACGCATAAATATATACAGTGAAAAGTTATTATAGTCGATAGTTATTTATTTTTATATAAATTTGATTTTTTAAATACGAGTATAAATTATAAATTCACATTTATATTGTATACATATAATATAATATATAAATACTAAATAGTGTACATATAGGATATAGTTATTATAGATTTTGTCTGCGGTTTGTATATTGTAATATTTATATTATAAACTATAAACATTTCTTTTATTTGTAATAGTTATTATGGTATTAAAAACGATTTTCATATTTTTCTTGAACTCAAATAATAATTCTGGTAAAATATTAACTTTCATAATCATTGATATCTCTCGCAATAGAAACATAACTCTTACCATTTTTCCAAGTTATGGGTGGAGAACCTTGAACGGGTACTGGACGTGAGGCGTACCATTTGCCTTCAACGTTATCGGAACCAGTACCGATTTGTTGAGGTTTGAGTGGATACCAACCACCACTAGCGGTTCCTGGTGATATCTGAGAAGATCTTAAACAAGCATCTAAAAATGAATAAAATTTTGTTTTTAACTATAATTGCCACTGGCACAATGTAAATAATTAAATAATATAATATAAAAAAAGAAATCTATAGGAAATATTAATAAAATGTTCAGTCCTACTCTCGTTCAAGACGCTTATTCGTATAATTATTTAATATTTATTACTAAAGGGCGGATTTCAATATTAATGCTCTAAAAAACCTTAATACATGTTCTATAAAATGTTAAAATGAGCTTAATAATATACCATAAAAAAAACATCAATTTTTGCCATCAATAATATGCACTTAAATAGCAAAATATATACTGAAATATCAAAATATGCGCTAAAATACAAAATATACGCAAATTAAGTAAAATAAAAGTTATGTAAAATAGGTAGGTAACACTATTAATATATATATATATAAATACAAAATTCAAAAAATATATAAAATAATCTATCTATATGAATCTACGTACGACGTCCGAACACAAACCAACTTATAAATAGTACATAGAGATAAACGATCACAAGTCAAAGGAAATTTCAAGATCAAACCAGATATTAATAGCGAATATTCGGTAATACACGAGTCGTGGGAATACATTTTTTCAATAATTAAGATAACGTTTCTGTAATAAAATAACTATTGTTATAGTTAAAATGTCATGAAAAAATAAAAATAAATAGAATATACAATAATATAACAAAATATGTGTTTTAAGTAAAAAATTTCGAAATATGCAAGTATATGCAACATAAAATTTTTACATTTTATTGTATAGGTCATAAAATAAATTTCTGTCCTATTCTGCAATTGCTACTACCAAAGGAAAAAATATGCAAATGCATTAACATCCGCCCTATATACTTATTACTGTTGAACATTCAAACTTGATCATTTTAACAAGTATCACACGTTAATATAATAGGTATGTGTAAAAATTCAAGATTTCATTAAATGTGAATTACAAGAGCAAAATAATTTCAAATACGAGATAAAAATATGTGTTTGTAATATTATAACAAGCAGAATATTATATTATGTAGAACGATGTAAAGTATTAATAGTGGTGAAATATGCAATAGCACATGTGATAAATATTTGTTTAATATACTTAGTGCTCTAGATTTATTAACTAAAATCTAATATAATAATTATTACTAATTACTAATTATTATTTAGATTAAAGACACCTTGTATAACGTATAAGAATAGTTTTAAATATATTTTAATTACTTCCGTTTGAAGTCTTGGTTCCAACTAATTTCATGCCAGACTTGAATGGATCTGCAAGGCGACTGCATTTAGTTCCTTTCCCAGCTTCCGTCAATAAGAGCGTACTGGTTGTCTCGGGATTCTGACCAGGATCGTTTGGAATCATTGTGCCCACGAAACATTCGAACTGTGGCACTCCGTTAGCTGATGGATCTACACGCTTTACATACGTGTACGTATACGTTATTGACTTTTCACCCGTAATTGGATGAACTTGATTCACTTGTTCAGTCCATTGACCAAGACATTGGTATTCACGTTCTGAAAAAAAGTAAAACAATTGATATATTATCTATATTTACAATAACATTATTTTATTATGATTAATAATTGTGAAAAATAATTGTATTCGTTATTATCAAAACATTAATCACACGCTAGTTTGGGTGAATGCTGATGGTGACATGTAAATTAAAAATAAAATGCACTCGATGAACCATGCAGTTGCTTTATTAAAATATAATATTATTTGGTGACTGTGATAATGATGCCTAGAATGCACGGCATATTATAATGGGCTATGTGTCTGTGCTAGTGCGGACCAATTTATTCAGTTCATTGAATAGTTTATGTGTTACACTGTTACCACTGTTATGAAGTGTTTTTGGACGTGGGAATGTGGGATCAACATAACTTTCACTGCAAGTTGTAATATAATAATATTGTGTTGACGATCAAATGCGATTTTATACGTACGACGTAGGTAAAATACCTTGGTAGTACCGACTCTCGGACTTGGACTTCAAACGGTACAATGGGGTTGGGGAAGTACTAGGTTTACTAGATGGTGTTGGCATATAATGGTGATCAGAAGGTTTTTGTTGATGGTATGATGGTGGTTGTTGTGGTTTGTATGGTTGCTGCGGTAATAATTGTCGCGGTGGCTGAACAGTGGTAGGAACATTGACAACGACGTCCTGGTTAGTGTATAGTGGCGGTAGTGGCATTGGTGGAAGTGACAAAATGCCGCCTACACCACGGTTGTTTTGTTGTTGTCGATATTGTTGTTGTTGTTGCTGTTGCTGTTGCTGTTGCTGTTGCTGTTGCTGTTGCTGTTGCTGTTGGTGCCACCAATATTGTTGGGCTGCCGTCGACCATCCACCCGTATCGCTGTCGGAAGTGGTGTTCCATAATTGCAATGGTACGCCCCGATTATTATTTGTAACGCGGCCGCTACTACTTACGTAGAGCGGCCGCTCACCGTGGACGTTCCAACCTACGTTCGGCTGTGCGAGTGACTGATTGTTATTATTGTACAATTGGTGTGGTTGCCGATAGAAATAATCATCCGTCACTCGGCCGCCTACAGTTTGCTGTTGCTGATAACCGCTGTCGTGTCGATAATTGTTATTCGACTGTTGATACCATGGTTGCTGTTGTCGATAATATTGATTATAATCTGTCGTCGTTCTGCTTGGCGGTGGTTGAAACGGAAACTGTTGTTGGCGAACACTATAATCGTTATTGTAATTTAATTGCTGTTGTTGATGGTAATAATAATCGTTGGCTCCTAGTGTACTTCCAGTCGTCGGAAAGTAATATGCATTGGTGCTAATAGTGGTAACAGGGTTAGAAAAAAATTGCTCGGCAAATGTCGTTTGTTGTTGCTGCGACGTTGTTGGCGGAGTCGCTGAAGTCGAATCCGACGCGATAGTAATATTAGCCACGATGACTGTACTGTTACTTTTGGTTACCATTGTTGTGGTTACCAGTGAAGTCGGAGTAACCGCAGTCGAAATGGTGCCGTTTGAATTCGAAGCCGTGGACAAATTCGTCGATTGACGGCTGTCAGTAGACGTATTTTCTACGATTGTTGACAAGAGGTTTCGATCATTGATCGACGTCGTTGGAAACTTAGTGGATGAGGTTGTTGATGTGACAATTGTCATCGGAATGGTAAATGCATTACTGGCTGTCATTTGTTTAACATCTTCGTTCCGTTTGTGCCTGCGTCGATTATCGGCGTAATTGGCGGTGTATCCTTTGCTCGCTACCAATGCGTATATAAATATATAGGTGATAAATATTACGATATATTATTTAATATTTATTAACATTAATGTTAATATCTTTATGCGAACAAAATAATGTCATAAAATTCTATTGCGTGGGAATTATAATATTAACCTAACCTGAAATTGTAATACTCTAAATTCTAAAAGAAGGTACAAAAAATGCCACAATAAATTTTTTTTTAAATGACCTAAAAATCAAGAAAATTGCACTATATTAAAAATTAAAATGTACGATTCTACGATTTTTAATAACAAAAAAACTAAAAATTATATAAAAATATAATATTATTTATTAAGGATTCAGTTACTAAATATTTTGATATCAAACTTTTTAGACTAAAATAATAATTTATAATCGATTGAATAATTTTATTTTTCTATGCAGATTTTTATGTACATTAAAAAAGATTGCTCTTCCCATATTATGTTATTATTTTCGTACAAGAATGATCGTAGGTTATCAATGTTTTTATTACAATAATCAATTTCGAGATAATAATATGATATTAATGTTATTTTCAATAACTGTAGAAGAAATAATATTTTTTGTTAATTATACATTAAAATTATTAAGATATTTCTAAAGACGTAAAAAGTTGCATGACCTAAAATATATTTTCTAAATTGCAGAATTCTATTTTTCATTTTTTTAAAAGACATTGCATTAAAATTTCAGCCCTTAATTTATTGGTCACGAAAAATGGTTTCCCGCGAAGAGCAAAAATGAAATTAGTATAATACAAATTATTATCGGGGGAGGGGGGGGCTATAATTTTCCGGATCGTATTATTTTACTGTAATAATGTTGTGGTCTGCGTGATTATTTTTTACGCACGGAAAAGTATTTTTATTTTTTAGACTGTTTTGACGCGAAGACGGACGTGCGACGTGCCACACATCATAACCTACTCAATATTTTACGAGTAGGTACGTAATTACGCCGTTGACGAGTATTATTGCACACGTTCACGCGCCAGTCGAATAATTCAGGCAAGTAAAGAAATATGACATTATTACATTAATATTGTGTGATTATAAATTTATAACCAAAATTATATATTATTCGTTTAAAATATTTACCGCGAGTCTTCATAAGTTATCTAAGAATATAATAATTATATAATCATCACTAAATGTTCACAACACCTAACCTAATTTATCTATTTCCATAATGTATAAGCATAATTATACTTGTTAATTTATTATTATCATATTAATATTATATTATACATTGCGCTCAATCAAAAAAAAATTTTCATTGTATTTCAAATATTCAAGTATTTCGTTTTCACGTATACATACGTATATAGTTAAAATTTAAAAATCATCGATAAATTATTAAAACAGGGACGTATTTAAAAAATTTGAATACGGGAGCATACAAAACATATTATATTATTAAATATAATTATTATGTGTGTATAAAAACAAATATGAAAATCAATTAAAATTGTTTTGAAAATTTAATGATTTTTTGAATATTATACGTATACTTACATAACTATTACACAACATACATGTTACATGATTTAAGAATTAAAGTCCATTTGTACAATTATTTAACATAAAATTCCTAACTTATAATATAATACATCTAGGATTTTATTTGGCATTTACGTTAACTACTCGTGGTTTAGACAATGAAGGTATTTGAAAATTATATTTTTTTGTTTAATCATGATAGTACAACACAATGAATATCCATTGGGTTGCCCCTTTAAATACATCATTGGAATATAACTAATATATTAAGTAATATTATGCAGATACAGTCGACTCTCAATAATTATTCGAAATTGACGGGACTGATAAAAAATTTTGAATTACCGAGAGTCGAATAATTATTGAGTAGTTTAAAATAACGAGAAAGGAAAAAAAATTCGAATTACTGAGAGTTAAGAAAACATTTTTGTTTTTAAATTATTGTATATAATAAATCACAATAACTTTACTACAGACGAAACGAATTTAAAATAAAACTACAATGGGCTGATGGCTATCGACGAGTTAAATTACGATTAGAGACGATTAAGAATTAAAACTATATAATTTTTACGATAATAATTCTATAATTATCGTAAATAATAATACACATTGTATAGTAAATTATTAATAAAGAGATTATAGGAATACAGATAAAATACATATTATAGTGAATATACTTTGTATTGCCGAGTATTGAAGGGATAATACTTCGAATTGTCACATGTTAGTGGTTGGTTTTTATGAAATATAATTTTCAAAGCTGTATAGAGTATAATCGTAATAATAATAATTATAATTATATAATAAAAGTTGTATAATGGATACTCGGATTGATTTACAATGATAAAAAGGAATAATATAAATAGACTGACCTTCAAACACCAGTTCGGTTTTTGGCGGTTTGGTGGTTTGTCCTCCGTCTGAGGAAGTTTGGTCGACGCACTCAGATACGGTATATTTCATGCGATCTGCAGGCCCGGCCACTCCATTGGTGCAATAGTCAGACGATGATACTAATCGGGCACAGAGCTGGCTTGAAGTTTGAAGTGTCTGACCGTTGGCTAATTTTCTGGGAATCGCGGCGTCCGGTGCGACTGAGCGTTCTGGTGGAGCTGGAACTACGCCATAAAACACGGTACCAGATAATACAGGACATGCAATCGGTACTCGTTCAGTTTCATTTTTCCCTGTAAATGTTACAATTCTGTTGGTGAGTAAGATTACGAGGAGGAAAAATAAATAGTCAAACTTCCATATAATGAAGTCGAATAAGCAACAAAAAAAAATTCGTAATATGGAGGATTTCGTTAAATACAATTACGTATTTTTTCAATTTATTTTTAAATTTAATTATGTACGTATGTATATACTTCTATGTTGTATATGTTATGTAAAAAGCAACATTAATTATTAAATAACAGTTTAATTTAGTTTTAGATTCTGAGCGAAGATTTATTGGTTGTACTATGGTGTGTGTGTTTTCTTCCCTTTTTTTCTCTTTTTTTTTTTACTACCCGAAATAATGCTTCGATTTTCACGAATAGCATATGTTTCTGGTTGGAAAGTGGTTGTAGTTGGCACTCTATTTAGGTCATTTTTCGAATTTGAATAGGTCAAAATTGACCCCATGCTATAAAAAAACGACGAAAAAATGTCATTTTTCACGAAAACTGAAAAATTTCGACGAATTCGATTTCAAGACAATTTTAAAGTTGAGACATGAAAATTTTTTTGGGTGTTAACATAGGTACTATATATATGTGGTAAAATTTTGGAACAGTTACTTTAATTTTTCTACAAAATATAGGACTTTGAATATTCCGTAAAATTCTCATTTTTATATATAATGTTTGATAAAATTGACAATTTTGGGCATTAAGGTCTGAAAATTGTACTGAAGTATACTGTATACTCACATATTACTTAGTATAATATCAAAATATTAGAAAAATTCGAAGTCTAAATTTTTTTTATAGTTATGTAAAGTCAATATTTTTTCAGTTTAAACGAAAATCTTATGATTTCTCAATATTTTTACATTAAAAATTAATATAAAATATAAAAAAATTGGAAAATTTTTGAAAAAGTTATTGAAGCATCCTGATTTATATTTTAACATATTCCCAAAATAGTAGGAAAATCTCAAGACTCATTTTTATATATATATATATATATATACCTACGAGTATATGTGTTTAAAGTTGAAATTTCAGTAAAAAGTGAATATGGATTTTTCTTATTATTTACAATATTTTACAATAATGTTGGATAAAATTGAAAATTGACAGAATTTTATTGAAGCTTAAATACATTTTACTTAACTCAGTTCCAATTAATTGTGAATTATTACATTTAGTATTTTTTTTTTTTTATAGCTGTTTAAAATTCAAAGTATAAAAAGCGAAAGAAGGGAAAGAAAGGAAAGTAATACAGGTGTAAAGAGAATAGTGTTGAATTTTGATTACAATTTGAATGCAATGATAAATCACATTTGAAAAACGATTCTAAGCGAAGTACTGCCAGATTTGGGTATTTAAGTGACAAGGGATTTTAATATTTTATGATCATTTATATTGAACTTTAAAATTTTATAGGGTGTTCATTTATGTACTATATGTGTGATAAAATTTTGCGTATTAAATATTTAATAAAAAATATCAAAATTTTAATCAATATTTACATTATCTTACTGAACTTCGCTCAGAATTGTTTTTTCGAATACAATGGTTTATCAGTTTATATTTTTTTTATACTTACGTGTTTCGGTAACCCACCATTGCCGGCGGGGACGTAACTTATCACGGTTTCTTAACCGACTGTCATCATTATGCTTGTTATTGCAAAGTTCTTGAGCGAAGCTTGCCATATTTTGATTGTTATTCGGCAATCCAGTTCCTACAAATTACATAATATTATAAACGTTTTTTATTATTTCGTTATCAATATGACAATCTCATTATTTTTTGTATCGATAAATTAACGTACCTATCATAGAAAATTCAAGTATATTTGGTCCTCTGGGTTTAATCAATAAACATCCGTATGTCATTGAATCTTCAACTCCAACATCAGTTAATGTTTCTTTTTCATTCCTAGGACCATAAAACATATTTGTTTATTTAATCTTAATGTTTATAATACATTATAAAAATTAAGGTGTCTATGTAATGTTCCAAAAATAACATGTTCCTTAAATAATTTTTAGCAACCTAACAGTATAATTAATATTATTAGGTATAAATAAATACATAAATATATATATAAATGTATTATAAAATATTTAAATAACTTCTATGATAAATAAATTTAATTTAATAGTATTTTTTTATTATTTTTTTTTTTTAGTTATTTAATCACCAGAATCTTAAGATTGAATACTGATAGTATAATGGGATAATACGGGATAGTATAATGGTTTTTAAATCTAAAACATGAATAAATAATTGATGAATATTTAACTATTTTAACTTACTGTGATCCATTTCCGTTAACAACTACGCGTTCCTGCTTGACGCGTCCACCCCAAGTCAAAAATTTTGCGCCCATTTCTGGAAGGTTTGATTGACTTTCATCATAGTCCACGGACATTGAGCAAGTCCATGCGAATTCTGATTTGGTGCGTTGTTGTGTATCTTGATGAGAAGCACTACGCTTTTTCCTCATGGCTTTGATAATTGGCCGTACTGTAGTCGTATGACTAGGTTTTTGGTGTTCTTTAATTAATTTATCGACATGTGGGTAAACCGTTGCTGTCGTTCCACTAGCAGTGGTTTTCATGCTTTGTTTCCATTTCCATACATCGCGACGTGACATACGGGCAGGTACTTTGAAACCACCTGGTAGAGTTTGGACGCGGTATGCAGTGTGGTCAATTTTATTACCTTCGGGATATTCAGGATCAAAGTCAAAAAGTATATCTTTATAAGTGAGGTCAAAATCTTCAACTATCATATCTGGATGAATTTGCCCAGGATAAGCCATGTAATCAATCGTAGCTAGCCATGCGACTTGTTTTCTTTTCATATCCCTCCATTTCAATAATGCGTTTCTATAGGAGAAGCCATAAGAACTAGCCGCCCTCAAAAAATTCGAAGCACTTAGTGCTTCGGAGTTTTTCAAATTTAGCTTGTAATTTTCATTTATATGTTTTAACGACGATTTATACCATTCTTGATACTCAACTAATGCTTTTATCCTTAACTCATACCACCAGGCTATGAAATTATTTCGTTGTTCATTATGTTTTGCTTTTTCAAGGGCGGCTTTTATCTCAGCAACTCCGTCGCCTCCTTCAAGATCGCTCAAGTCAACAATATCGTCATTGTAGATATTCCGTTTATTTCTAACACTACGGCGAGCTTCGGATAATGGACCGTCTAGATTCCAAGTAGGCTTCGGTGCTTCTGTAGTTGTGGTTTTCAATTGTTGAATTTTATCATTTTTAAGTGGGTCACGTTCCTCATTAAACTTTTGGATAGTATCAAATTCATCATTAATATCCTTCGTGAAACTTGAAAATGTATCCTCTTTTAAAGATGGTGGTAGTCCTGGTAATGTTGCATGGCTCGAAAAACAACGCTTTTTCCGATTTATTTGTTTTTCGTTATTTGTTTTTGTTTTTCCTTCAAGATCGCTCAAGTCAACAATATCGTCATTGTAGATATTCCGTTTATTTCTAACACTACGGCGAGCTTCGGATAATGGACCGTCTAGATTCCAAGTAGGCTTCGGTGCTTCTGTAGTTGTAGTTTTCAATTGTTGAATTTTATCATTTTTAAGTGGGTCACGTTCCTCATTAAACTTTTGGATAGTATCAAATTCATCATTAATATCCTTCGTGAAACTTGAAAATGTATCCTCTTTTAAAGATGGTGGTAGTCCTGGTAATGTTGCATGGCTCGAAAAACAACGCTTTTTCCGATTTGTTTGATTTTCGTTACCTATACATCGTTTTAGTCGACGCATTTGATTCTTCTTTGTAATTAGGTCATGTAACTCCTTAGTAGAATATTGTTGTTTCGTTTTATTTTGTGCATTTAGTCGATTACTTAAAACATTGCTATAATGATTCATTAGTAATTTTATATTATTAGATCTCTTAACCACGTTTGTTGGACGTGCTAATTCTTCTTGTTCCTTCAGTATTTCTGATATCGGCACAAAAGATTTGTCAGTAGTTATGGGTGGTTGCATCATACTGTAAATTGGATCGAGAACGGATTCGAAACATCGTTTATTTCTATTTCTTTGATCGTTGGTACCTGTACATCGTCTTAGTCGACGTTTTTGGTTCTTCTCTGTAATTGGATCGTCTACATCCATGGTAGAGTATTGTTGTCTATCCCGTTTGTTTCTATGTTCCAATTTACCATTTAATAATATGTCTAATTTATCAAAGGATTCCTTAACCACATCTATTGGATGCTTCTGTTTATTTATTAATTCAGTAATAAGATCTCTAGGAGTTAGTTTTTTATCTTTATATATATGATCGTCCAAAACACATCTTCTTTTTCTAATTTCTTTATCTTTCTTATATTCATTATACATATTATAATACTGATATTCTTCATCAGTTTCGCCGTTTGGAGCTTCTTCGTCAATAGGTGGTGTACTAAATTGGCGGTAAAATTCGTCGAACATTTCCGTAGCCGAATAAAGATCTTTTGGTTTGTTTTTAAGAGCTGATGGAGGTTTGGTTGTCTGAGTAGGGTCATTAAAATTTGAATGACTTGCGGTATTTTTAGTAAATAATTTATATTGGTCTAATAAACTTGTAATGTTTTCATAATTACTATTTTCGTTCTCAAACAAATCGTTTTTAGAATTTGTATGATTTATTGAGGGTACTGAAGTCTGACGACGATTCCTTATAGGAACAGTGCTCATGTATTTAAATGCATCTTCATGCCAATCATTAGATTGAGTTAATGTTTTTAACGATGGTGTATTTAGTAATGTTGGAGTTATATTATGTTTATTCTGAACTTTGTTTTGGTTTAAAATGGTATGAATATCTTGTAACCAATCCCATTCTTGAATGTGTTCATCGTTACTGTATTCACTAGTTTCCGGTCGTTGATATAGTTGATGTAGTCCTTTTGATCGTTGTTGTTTCTCTTCAGGTGATCGACGCACTCGTCCACCCATTCGCCAAAGAAAACCTTTTCTCATGGCTATCCACGCCATACGTTCATTAGACATAGTAGTTTCCATTAATGGTGTGGACGTGGGTATTGGAGTGGTAGTGTCTATTGGTTTTTTGGAAATATCTACAGATCGACGAACTTTTTGATGTTTATCATCAGTATTTTCATCTGCTAAACTTTTGAACATTCCCTTTTTATATATATGCCACGCCTTTTGCAGATCATCTAAAGAAATTTTTTCTAGATATTTATCTATTTTAGAATTATGATTGGATTCAGTAGACTTTGAAAAATCAGTGGGCATTTGAACACGGTCGATTGATCGGCCAGAACGCCAAAATGGGTCGAAAGTTGGGTCGGTCAAGT
>JAIUCT010000131.1:1035748-1048697 GCA_021307375.1 Tetraneura akinire
GTCAAGTACGGGCGATCTGCTGACCTTTTGTACATTGCACCTCTGAACATATGCCATTCCCCTTGCAATTTTTCTATATTTATTTTATCTAGTAGTTGTTTATCTATTTTAGACTTGTAATTGGATTGAGTTGTGTCTGAAAAATCAGTGGACCTTTGAACACGATCGACTGACCGGCCAGAGCGCCAAAATGGGTCGAAAGTTGGGTCGGTGAAGTACGATATAGGTTGTGCATAGCGTCGAATTCTCGATGAATATGTCCTACCTCCTGTGATCTCAGCATCTCCATCCATGCCTTCCTCATTTTCAGGATCAATATCATCTTCAACATCATCAGCTTCATTATGAGAGACATATTCATATCGAGCCTCGTTACCATTGATAGTAAGGTCAATCCATTTTCCCTGAGCCCAATCAGGAAATCTGAGAAAATAATGAAAAAAAATAAATTAAAATTGTAAAAGTTACTGTTACGAATTTTTAAGTAACCAACCAACGTTTTCACTTAATATTTTTTTAAATACAGTTATTTGTATTATTTTTATCTTGAAATTTATTATAATTTTAATATAATACAATTAAGATTTGGTGTTGAGTTACTTGTAGAAATTATTTTTAATTAAAAATAATACAATAAGATAAATTTTATTAATACATTTTTAAAATAAAAGTTCTGAAATTTTAAGAAAACAAAAGTTTATTACTAAAAAAAGTATTTATTAAAGAGGAAAAAACAATTTATAAACTTTCTATAATATTATAATAATAGTTCAAAGGTAATGAAAAATGCAAATATACTTGTATTTGTGAATAGGGCTTTAAAATTTAATGAAATTAATTTTTTTAAATATAAAAAAATATTTATTCTGATTCGATAAAAATGAAGAAATGTTTCGTTCCAGTAAAAATTAAAAAAAAAAACAATCCTTAATTATTATAATATTAATTGTACTGAATATAAATTAAGTCTAATTTATAATAATTAATAACATATTAATTTTGACTTCTTATAATTCATAAATATAAATAAATTAATAAATTAATATACTAGTATATAAAAAAAAAATGTCTTAATAAAATTAAACTCATTTGTAATGTATAATATGTTAATTAAAGATAAATTATATAATTTCTGTGATTGGCCCATCAAAGATCAAAGATCAAAGACTATAGATCATAGATCAAAGACCAAGGTCTATAATGAGAATTAACGAACCATTCGATGATATATACATACCCAATCATACATGCATATACAATCACCCAACAGATTTTTCCAACTACCATCTATATTGTCTACACCGTTATACGATAGTTTCAATGATACGTTGTCAAAATATCCTAATGACATAGAAATGGTATCAATTAAAACTATTTAGGAAACGTTTAAATTTTTTGAGTTGACCGAAATTATGAGAAAAAAATATGATAATGAATTTGTATTAAAGTTAACAAAGCTAGAGGGCAAAACGACGAAAAAACAGCATTTTTCACGAAAACTGAAATTTCGACAAATTCATAATAATAATAATTATAATAAAATCGTAATATTTCACGATAACTCTGGCAATTTTGAAGTTAGAGACTTGCAATTTTATTGGGTATTCACATAGGTTATATATATATATATATATATATATATATATATATATATAGATGTGGTAAAATTTTGGAAATGTTACGTTAATTTTTCTACTATTTATTATATATAAGACGTTGAATATTTCGTAAAATTCTCGTTTTTATGTATATAATGTTTGATAAAATTGTCAATTTTTGGCATCAAGGTCTGAAAATTTTATTGAAGTATAATTACAAATTATTATATATTTGTTATATAAAATAAATAAATTATTTAAACGGTTTCGCGATGTTGGAAAATCGTGAAAACGACGAAATGTTTGGCTTTGGCGAAACGGTCGGAAATGATAGGTTCGAATACCGTTTGTGACGTTTATTTAATAAAAATACGGAGAAAAAGCGCTTGGGCCGCGAAAAACGATTTTATTAAGGTACGACGAACGACGGCTGAGCGAAAATAATTAAACGAACGAATACGTTTTGACCGAGATTCGCAGGGAATCG
The DNA here is from genome assembly GCA_021307375.1 of Tetraneura akinire. Lineage (NCBI taxonomy): Eukaryota > Metazoa > Arthropoda > Insecta > Hemiptera > Aphididae > Tetraneura > Tetraneura akinire. The sequence goes on from JAIUCT010000131.1 coordinate 1,037,834, forward strand.
GTATTCACGATTAAAACGCGAAGAAACAACAGTCCGGTCGTAAAAAAACGGGATAAAGTAGACGAAAGAAAATTTCAAAAAACGCAAAATTTCGTGTTGAATAATTTCCCGAACAAAAGTCTATTATCAGACGTTTACGTGAACCTCAGAGAACGGCCCTCATCATGGAGAGATAAAATAGGCAAATAATTAAAACGATGAGTTAAAAAAATGTTTCGCGTAAAAAATACGAAACGCATTTTAATAGAAAGAGGGCGAAAAGTTGACCGCAGACAGTGACCGACGGCGGAATTTATAAAATAAATATTTTTAAAAAAATCAATGGAAGAAAAAACGGTGATAATAATTATTATTTTATTATATTAGACTAGGTGCTTGATACTCCTTCCGCAACCAAAGCTTGACTAGCTGAATAGCTTTACCACCACCATAGTTCTTCCAGTGGAATACTGGTGGGGGTGAAAAGCTTTTCCACTACCATAGTATTCGGGTGGAGAAGTAATTTCTTCGGGTACATCGAGTCCGACAGAAGTATATTTTTATGGGATAACGCCTTTCGTCGCAGTAGCAGAAAGCTAAAACGGCCGAATTAAGAAATGGTTTGGCCTAAAAAATTCCGAAACCGCCGAAAATAGACGGAGGAAGAAAAGTTGATCGCGAATAGTGCTAATTTCGAAGACGTACGACCTACGATAGAATTTATATATTAAATATAAGGAAAAACCTCTTCCAAGAAAAAGTTATTATTTTATATAATAGTAGAAGTAGATAAGTAGATATTAAACTAACGTAGTTGTATAATATTATTTCTATTGAAATGGTATATAGAATTAGATATTAATTTTAGATTTTAAAATAAAATATTATTCACTTTTAATTAGTATATGTATATTATAATCTAGTTTTTAATAATACCGCATAATATATCTTCTAGAAATTTAAATTTAATCTTAACATTTAATTGTTCTACTAACCATAGGCTTTCTTTAAGTGACAAAAAAAAAAAAAAACAGTAATTATTGTTTAAATAATAATGATATTTACTAAAATATGAATAATATAATATATTATTATTATTATATTAAAACTGACCTGCATTGAGGAACATTAGTAACGCTCCTTTTCATGATTGGGTTGTTATCTCTATGCCACGGACTAACACGATTGCCAAAATTCATTAGTTTAAATCTTCCATTTTTAAAACGTTCATCTAGTGAATGTTCGCTTTCAGTATTAATAATTTGTGTGTAATTTATTTTACTCATTGGAAGATCGCTTTCAGGTGATCTTTTGGGGCGTTGTGATTCTTCTGTATGTGGTGATAAGTTTAGCAACATAAAACCATCCATCCATTCTGGGTTTATCTTCGGGTCTGGCATTGGGTTGTGCGTTAACCGTTCTTTTAAACCGTCACAACTTTCTTTTTCAGATATGACCAAACGCATATTAACACCTTCATTTTGTTCATACATCTGTATAGACAATGTGGACAAATTATTTAAATTCGTAATAATTTTTACCTAGTTATTTCCACTTTTGTAATCAAATTTCCACAATATACGTTTTCATAATATGTTTTATGAACATTTTATATTTAGTAATTAATCCAGTCAAACGAAAAAATTAGCACGAAACAAATTATAAATGATTCAAACAACGATAAAGCTAATTTTTTATACCTTATTTATCTTATTTTCTAGTACTGTAGAATAACATCCCTATAATATTTTTGAATTAAGTCAAGTTATTTTTAATTATTCTTATAATTATTGTTCTTATCGTATTAATGTATATTGAGACTTCGAATAAATCAATGAAAATAATTAAATAAATACGAGTAGGTATATCAAAAATAACTGAAGTTACATTTCATATTACAATTAAAAGTATGAATTATAATTCATAATATATTATGATAACGTTAGTGTACAATATTAAATAATTATGGTGAACTTCCGGAACGAATCAACAAATTTTATAATATTATTTAAATAATATTCAATTATAATTAGTGTTGAGATCAAATAAGTATTTTTAGATAAAGATCAAGATAAATTCATTAAAATGTATCTAGAGAAAGATAATACTTCTTTGTAAAATATCAACTAAATAACTAGCATATACTATATTTATTAGGTAACTAAAACCATATTTAAAATAAATTATATTTTTTTTGATTACAGATAAATACTCACTGCGCATCTAAACACGTTACTTTCAAACTTATTAGCTACTCGTTCAATCAGCGTCACGTACACGAATTTACGTTCCTCACCGTGGATCGGAATCGCATGCCACGCAGCCACACAGTCCAAAATGATATGTTCCACACCTATATAGCGAAAATAACAATAGAAATAATATAAAATATATATGAAAATAACGGTAGGAAAAATAAAATTATGTTATTTTTGAAACCGGAAAAGTCAGTGCTATAATATACTGTCCAACGGACGTGGTACGTTAACTTGGTCACCGCAGTTAAGTAGTTAATACCCCTAGTACACAGTCAAACGTATGACGTAAGGGTGGATTTGTTATATACTAGTAAAACCCTATAGGCGTACCGTCATATTCGTTTGCAGAGCCTTTTGGTCTGCACTGGGAATCAATTCCCATCCAAAGATCGATCCGATTCCTGTGGGCTTTGGTGACACATCCGCCCAAACGAGGTAACTCGATGTTCAGTAAATTTACATTGAACCTGTCTCCGACTTTGCCATTAGGTGGACACAAGTTAAAGAACGGCGGATCAGCTGCACGAAAAAAATAAAAATAAACGTGTTAATGATGATTATTAACGTATGCACTGCGAAGTGTATTAATTGTACATAATAGATAATAATTAATAATATTAGTATACGTTATTTATTGTATAAATTAATCATACAATATTAATAATGTTATTCATCCTTGAGTGAACAGAACATCTTGTACAATATGATGGAACGGATAAAACAGGATTAATTTATTTTTTCCATTGAATGTTAAGAAATAAAAACGATTTGTATTAATATTTATTAAATTTGAATATACCAATAATCTTTCAAATTTCCGTAATTTTTTCTAAAATAAAATTTAAGTAACAAAATATGCATATAACATCCTCGTATTATAGAATATGGAATGATAATCGTCGGATATTGAGTGTGAATGTGTGATGAACACGATAATATGCTTATTATCCATATTTCTGTTGTACATTATATTGTTGCATATTATATTATTATACGTATATAATAGTTGTACAATAATTTATATTAATTTTTATATATCTACATATAAATCTCGTACTTAGTAGATATAGTAATAGTACCTATAATTACTTATTGTTTTTACATATCTACATTTTTAACGCAATATTGTTGCTGACGAGTAAAGCTTATATGTATAAATTATAATTTTTTAAAAATTGTATTGAATACAATATTATGTATTTCATATTATAATATTTAATTTTTTTGAGTAAGTAGGTACATTTGATAAAATACGGACGTGCGTATTTATTAAGTTATTCGAGAAATTTGTATTTTATTTTAAATGACGGATCTGCATAGAAATTATATATCTTTTATTTTTATATTTATATTTATATACCTATTATAATATATTGTGTAATTTTTGGAATATTTATAATTGTTGAATTATTAGTTATATATATAATCATATCCATATGGATAATATATGTATCATATTATATGTATAATTATATATAATATATACCTACCTATTATTAATTATGTCAAGTACAGTGAAATCTTATAATATAATATTACCTATTCCACGCTTGTGGAAGTGTGTAGCAGTCTAATCGCGTGTTAATACAGTTTTAAAGGTAATAAGGAACAAAACGATTAAATTACGAAATAAACAGAATGAGATTATTTTGCTATTTTGGTTTTTAAACCAAACAAAGTTGGTTATCGCAGTATTTTTCTATATAGATTTGTTTATTTTGATTTGATTTTGTACATTTTTTAAAACTTTTAATTTTAACCGATTTGTATTCACCCTTAAATGAATTAATTTAATTTTCTCATCGTAAGTATAAATTTTGTTAAATTATATTTTATCATACGTTGGAAAGTGGATGTACGAGTATGTAATTGGCACTTTATTTAGGTCATTTCTCAAAATTGACCCTATGCGATGAAAAAAACGACGAAAAAACGGCATTTTTCGCAAAAACTGAAATTTCGACGAACTCGATTTCAATACTTCACGATAACTAGGGCAATTACCACAATAGTTACTACAATAGTTACTATTATTATCTCAAAGACGACGTTTTGGTATATTATTATATTTATTACAAAGGCATCAGACTATAATAATATTATAATGATTCGTTACAATAATAGTAAAAATAGGTATTGACGTATAATTGTAAATACCATCACCGTTAAAGTCTCGATACGAACACACGTGTGCGAAACCCTGCCAATGACTTCCGGCGAGATTCTCGGCAGCTAACACGCACGTATTATACGTGGAGTACACCTGCACGCACCTGCACTTAAATTATACACCCGTCCCCGAAACAGTGATAGGCGATCAATAACACTGATATATATAAAAAATAATACAGTAAGTAAATATAACATAGTCTATATACAGATAAAAATCCTGAACAGCTTGCGAAGATGATAGACTTGGTAAAAAAGCAGCAAAAAAAAAAAAAAAAAAAAAAAATTTTTTTTTTTTTTTTATTACACGATTCGTAACGGAGCGAATTTCTTAATTAAATGTAAGTAATACACGACAATGCGATTCGAAACATATTTTTTTTTTTAGCGAACACGCGAATTTCATTATTTTATTCATTAGTTAAACAAATAAATAAAATATTATTACGTGTTATAAAGTGTAATATTTTTAATTTTTATAATCATAGGAGAGAAAATATATATATTTCAAATAACAATCAAAGATTTATCGAAATACAATTTACATAGTAAAAATTCTTCAAAAATACATTTTTTAGCAAAATTTAATTTCTAAAAGTTTTAGGTTTTTTTTTTGCGCGATACTGCTTAAATATAAACAACAATATCGTATAATAAATTGTCGATGACGAGACGTCTGATATAGAGACTTGTAAAATTTTAAATTATAATTAAAAAGTATTTATTTTTGGAAATATAACGTTTATAACAAGAATATAATACGAGAATACTCGTACCAAAAATACTAAATTAAAAAAAAAAAAATCAATTTTGATCTTTACAAAGAAAATTTTCTAAAATTATATGAAATAAAATATTCTACGTATAGACGTTAAAAAAATAAAATATGCAAAAAGTCCCGAACTCCGGTTATTTTATAACGAAATTATACATAATATTATCAATAATATAATGATGTAAGCACGGTCAGGCACGTATATGGGATTTTAGGGGTTCTAATACCCCCCTCCCCCCAAAATTTGTTCGAAAATTATAGTATTTAATAAACAAGTATTAAATATTGACATTTACGATTTACAGTAAATTTTACACATAAGTAACTTGATGTAACCTATGAACCCCCTCCCGATATTTTTTTTGTTTACGTGCTGAGCACGGTAATTGGTAATAACTCGGGTTTGGAATCGGGGACGATAACGTCAAACAAAATTTATAGTCATTATTGTCGTAGGAGGTGCGAACGCGTCGGATATCAAATTTTCGATAGACGAACGTTCAACGCGAATTTTCTTGCGCGCGCATAATCCAGCACATGGAAGGACTCGGGGGCGACAGTATATAATATAATATATTATATACGAGTATAGCGTTAATTATGTCGCGTACGCTTGATATTAATCCGTGATACAATTTAATATAATAATTATACGTGTAAAACAATGACCCATGCAATAGGACCGGAACCTCGGTCGTTTCCGGTATAGGCAGTTTTTATTTGCGAACATATACTCGGTATTAGGTATAATAATTAGGTATATGAACCTATTATATATTATTTGCAAAAAAAAAAAATATATATATATAGGTAAAGGTATACACAATTTGTTGTTTTTTTTTTTTTTGCAAATAATATATAATAGGTACATAAAAAATATACAAATAAACGAAACCTTCAACATCGTTATCTAGTCTAGGTCGACTACCTTTGTGTATGATTTTACGCGTGTTTTTAGAAATTCGCAAATTATTTGGTTTGCACCTTATAGGTATCTATACGTAATTATTGTATTATTTTTAAATTTATAATTGAACGACAAAAGACTTTTACTATAAATTACTCATATTTCATGATGTATAAGTGCGAACAAATTGTTAGCCGCGTGAGAAAAATAATTATTGGTTGTCAAATCTAATTATAGAATTAAAAAATTGCAAAAACTTTGTAAGGGGAGACAACGATATAGATAAAAAAAAAAACTATGGAAAACGTAATATTTTATTATAAAGGGGAAAAGAAGGGTATACGGAAGTATAAAATTGTAAAATTTTGAAATTATAAAAATTGACCACATGCAACAGAAAAAACGGCGAAAAAACAACATTTTTCTTTCGACGAATTTGACTATAATGATTATAATAGTACCTACTATATGTATAGGTATATTGTCTCTAAATGTGTGATAAAATTTCAAAATTTTAATCAATACCTACATTATCTATTTATCTGACTGAACTTCTCTCAGAATCGTTTTCTCGAATGCAATGGTTTATCATTGCATTCAAATTCTAATTAAAATTAAACACTATGATTACACACTTGTATCCCTAACAGGAATTTTTATAAAAAAAATATCTGATTATGGGTGTACAATAATAATTTATAATATGACGTATAAGATATAATACATACTATATTAAAATTATTATTATTATTATTATTATTATTATTATTATTATATGTATATATAATATATAATATATATATTATGTAAAACGGTGTAACTATATTTTGAATTTTTATCTATATTTATATTGTTTCATCCGACGACACACCATATGGATGTACCAATTTCAGATATACCTATACCTGTATATTATAATTATATTATAATGTACGCACTTGGACGAACCATAGAAATACGCCGTATATCCATATAATATTTTATATTAATACGCTCATATACCGAGGTTGTGAACTTTATCCTATAATATTGTACCTAGGTATATTATTATACGGTCGTGATACTGTTATGGTGTACATATATATATATATATATATATATATATATATAATGTGTGTGTGTGTGTGTGTTACACATTATAATAATATAATATAAACACGGTGATATAGATGTAGATATGTAAAATATATATTATACCGGAAATACCGGTGGACCTTAACGCCGTGTACCCCGTTGCAGCCCCTCGTGACACTGTGTGACGACTGCAACGCTATATTATATTATAATATTATTATTTTATACAGGTATACCTGAATTATATTATATACAATATATTATTATATAAATATATAGATACGCGACGATCATTAAACTGGAGCTCGGGCGAGTAGAGAATGAATATCGTTTTGTTTTCCGAAAAATAAAAAAATACCATCACGCACAAGCACATAATATATAACGATAAGAATAATAGGTACGTGTTGTAAACAAACACATTTAAATTTAAATATTAAAATAAAAAAATAAAAACGTAAATTTATTATGATCATTGTGCGGTGTTATTATAGCAAAAGAATAATATAGTATAATTTCAAATTTGTATAATATGAGTATATAATACATTGGTAGGTATATAGTGTAAATGTCGTATACCACTACCACAGTACATAGTTTAAAGATATCTATGTGTATTATTTATACTTTATAGCGTTTGCGGTATAGTTTTTAGTTTTGTTTGTTGTTATCGATCGCGCATTCGCGCATGATTTCATTAGCCGGAATGTCGATTTATTATTGTGTTATTATAATTATACAGGTAACATAATATATAATATTCATTAAATTCGTATAATATATAGGATATCACGTTATTGAAATTATATTATAATAACATATTAAATGCGAAAGAAAAAAAAATTAATTATTAAATTATTTTAAATTAAAATTTTGACTAATTGAAATTATCATAATTCGCGAAAGTTATTGACATATAAATATATTATAATAGTATAAATTAAATTTAAAATGATAATATAAGGATACGATTTGTGCGTACGTATGCGTTTGTACCTATAAATTATAATTTATAATATAGGTACATGTTGCACATGTAATATATATCATATAAATATGTAATAATAATATAATGTGTATTTGATATTGTGATTTACAATATTTTAATCGATCAATTAATCGTATTGATTCTATTAACCGATTGACTTTATTAAATGAAAAATTAAAGTTAACATAACTAAATATTATATAGAACGATTATTATAACTATTAAGTATAAAGAGATATAGACGTTTGTTTATTTTAATCACATTGAGTCCCTTTGTAATGCTCGTATATGAATATGGTAATTGGTGTGCATATACATATATTATAATAACTAATAAGCATAATATTTTGTACTCGTATAAGCGTAATGCACAAGCTACCCATATAAAATAATTGGATCGTAGTATCGTACCGTGGACCGTGGTACATAACAATGTATCCATGGAGATTATTGATAAGAATATGAGATAAACGATTTTTAATCCAAGAAATTTTTGTTAAAAATCGAAGACACCGCGAGTATATAGTACCTATTATTAATGATTGTAATCATATGACATTATATTATAATATTGTATTGATGAAAATTCGCATACCTATAAATCAATAAACTTTTTAACGTATTATTTATCGTATTACACGCGCATTTATAGTACACATAATAATATTTTTTTTTTACGTCTAGTGCGGTGTGCGCCGGTAGCGTATCCAAAACTTTTATTACAGGTTGGTGTATTTTATTATTTTTATTGTTATTATATTAATATTTATTGTTATTATATTATTATTACTATTATTATTATTATTTAACGTTAAAGGCGGAATCGAATCGAACGTGAAAAAATTGGGTGTGTGTGTGTGTAATGTTATATTGTTATTGTTTTGGTCCGATGAGCACTATTGCAGATCGCGTGAGGTAGTTTTTTTCCATTATATTTTTATTATTATTTTACGATGAGATTTCGCGTAGGCGGTTCATTAATAATTGTTATAATACACTCATACATAAATACGATAACACGTACGTATACGTACGAGTATGCACGCAGAGAGAAAGAAAGTAAGAGAGAGAGAGAGAGAGAGAGCGAGATAAAGAGAGAGAGAGAGTGAGAGGTTGATGCGCACCGCGGAAAAAGGACCCGTAGTGATATACGAGTATTCTCTCACCGCGGCGGCAGCGACGATGACGACGGCGGCGGACCCGACCTTGACGATATGCCGCCGTCGCCGCCGCATACCACACGAAACCGCCCCCGCTCACCTGCCATCGACTGCTATACACACACACACACACACACAATAATGCCGCCGTCGTTTTTCTCTCAATGAACCACTACCACGGTTACACACACGCCACACACACATACAAGTACACACAAGCGCGCACGAATCACTCTTTCATAAACGTGGACGAACGTAAAATATGAATAAAACCAGTACCTATAATAATGTCTAATAATATATATATATTATAATATAATATGGGTATATTGGACGGCCGCAATAACATAAACAACAACTATACGAAGACCATCGTACGAGTTATATAAACATATAATAATAATATACATTTTGCGTGCACGATGACCCTAAACGCAAAATCGTATAATTATATAATTTTATTAAACGTGTAAATATTTACGTCGTGCAGTTTTTTCGCGACATTGTTCGTAAGGATCTATACATAATATAAACGTTATAAACATACGAGAAATTACGCGAGAACGCGATAATTTTACGAGGATTTCGTGTTATAATATTATATTATATTATATTTGATATAATAATATTATATAATTTATATATTATTATTACCTACATAAATTGCAGTCGTCGCCCGACGCAATAATTTATGATCATCGCTCGTGCGTGTGATCATGCCATAGATGCACGTTATAATATTAGGTATATATTTACACCTGCATGCGATAACATACGAAAAAATAAATAATCAATAGAATTCTATATTTTAAGGCATATACGATATAATACTTATTGTTGTCATCGTGGGTGGTATTACGGCGTTGTGATTTAAGAGAGCACGCGTATAGTGCATTTATTGATGACGTTGTCCCCTCCCTTATTGTCCCTAATTATTGTTATATACTTATAGATATAAATTCTGTTGTTTGTATATTATAATTTTATATGGTATTTTATATGTTAATCAGTAATCATAATATTTATATGTTATGATGTGTAAAGAAATAGAAATATTATAATGCTATACCTATTTTTATAATCCAGTCAGAATTTGTCTATGTCACTATTAATTAGGGGAAGGGGTGGAGTACCATATTATCAGAAATTTACGAATTTCCCTCCCCTAATTTCATATATATAATAATATATGATTATCACGTCGCTTATTTAATGTATATTATTATATATTATTATTATTATTATTATATTCGTATTCGTATTCTGGCACGTGCGATCGAACACGTTCATTAACACGTACATTATTAGTACTTAATAATATGGTATCGAGATATACCATGGATTTATTTTATATTAAATAAGAATAATCATAAACGATACATATAAGCGCTTTAATCTGATTATTTGTGTTTAAATTGAATAAATAAAACGCGTTGGAAAGAGAGAATATAAAAGAGACTTGAACGCTGGGTATTCAACGTGTATAATAGTATAATATAGGTACACTATAATAATAATAATAATAATAATAATAATAATAATAATAATAATAAT